>CAUYQU010036164.1:0-26997 GCA_963574635.1 Cheracebus regulus
TTCTGAGAGGCAGTAGATAAAGTGGGTAGGAGGGAGGCTGCCTGGGCTGAAATCCCCACACCAGCAACTACTGGCTGGCTGTCTTTGGCAAGCTCCTTAGCACTGAAAAGCCTTGGTTTCCGCATTGGTAAGTGGGGATGACGCTAGCACCTCTGTCATGGGGTTTATGTGAGATGATGCCAATAAAGGACTTGAGCACACTTCTTGCCACATGCCAATCATTCAACAAATGCTGGTTCTTACTGTTATTGGTAAAGGAAGAGACCACAGGGTGGTGGTGGCTTCCTATGTATGTCTCTCTGAATCTGTGGGGGACCATCTAGGCTGGGTCCCAAGAATGAACGTTTTTGATGAGCTAGTGTCTTTCTGGAAGAAGGTCACAGTCCAGGGAATGAAAACACCAACCAGGAAAGCACCCTCGCCGTGCTGAAGCACACAGGAGAGGCAGAGAACTGGGCACAAGATGCTCCCCCAGCCCCTGCCTCAAATTCACAGCTCACAGGTCATCAGAAGGGGCCCCCATCTCCCAGGGAGGGGAATAATGGAAGGTAGAGCGCATAGGCATCCCCTGATGGTTTCTGGAGGAGAAAAAAGATCATAGTAGAGAAGGGAGGGCTGGGGATGGGACACAAAGGAAACCTCAGCTCTGGAGGTGCCTTGAGTAGCCAGCCCCAGCACCCCCACCCGCCAGCCGCCAGCCTGCCCATGGCCTGCTCTGGCATGGCTCCAGGGGACACAGTGCCAACCCCTGTGCTCTCCCCCCACCATGTCCTTTCACTGCTTCCAAAATAACTCTCTGCTCGCTGCCCAAGTTTGGCCTCTCGGGTGTTTTTCTCCTCCTGGGACCTGTTCTCCCATGTCTGAACGGCGGGGGAAGAGACCTGAATTGTCATTAGAAACTGGAGATTACTCCATTTTTGCCAATGGACTAGTTAGCACCAAGGGGCCCCCATGATTCTGAGAGACCCCCAAGGCAGCAAGTTCATTTCAGTTTGGCTAAAAGAAGTTGCCATTTTCAACATGAGGAAGGGGGATTGGCATTCTCTCCCCTACCTCATCTCCTATACCTTCCCAAAGTATCTGAAGCCCCAGCGGACCCCTTGATCTCGGCCTGGCCCCAGCAGTGAGTCTAAGGTCACACAGCCCATTAAGGATGAGCTCAGAGGAGGATCCTCACAGCCCCTCAGTACGTGTACACCCTCCCACCCCCCACAGCCACACTCCCAATCCCAAGTGCCCCATCCACCCCTGCCTTTCCTTGAGCTATAGCAGAGAGACTAATTTCAAGGAACTCCATTTCTGGGGGAAGCGGGACTCCAGAGAGCGCTGACCTAGAAGTCCAGATTCTTCCTCTTTGGAGAGTCTCCCACCAGGCGGCAGGCTTAGCCCCAGCTCCCCCAGGCATCCCCTGGGAGAAGGGTCACTTTCTCCATCATCCCAGGCCAGGAGCCCAGGAGCAGACCTGGCTGCTTGAAAGGCCTGTTTCCCTGAAAGTCAGTGCGAGGGGCTTTATTAGTAAGGAAGGAGGGTGGGAGGGCAGGAAGGGCGATCTGATGTGACTCCAGAAGATGAGACTCTGCCATCCTAACTCCCCATCCTGTCATTAGGAGCTCTGCTGGGCCCTTTCCACGATAGCTTACTTGTAGCTGAAGGCATTAAGAAAAACAATATTAATAGAAAACATTTTGTAAGCCTTTATAGTGTAAAAGGCACTTTGCTTTCTTTGCCTCATTTGCTCCTCCTCACAACCCTTCGAGGTAGATACTCTTAGTGTTTTCATTTTAAAGATTGAGAAACTGGAACTTTGGAGAGGTTAAGTGATTTGCTCAAAGACACGACTCATCAACAGTGGAGCTGAGACTGGAGCCCACGCCCAGCAGGGCCTCCCCACTCAGATCCCCTCTCCTGTGCCCCATCTGTCTCTCCCCTGGGGGGCATGGGTCAGTGCGGGAAGCAGGCTGCAGGCGTGCGGGGCCATCAGGGTTGAGAGCCCATGGAATGGGGGGAAGGCGGGTGGAGTGGGGGCGGGCTGGGGGCCAACTCTGCTCTGAGCCAGACTTTCTTCTCCTCCGCCTGCCGCCCCACCCGGCCGCGCCCCATGCCCGCTGCTGCCAGAGCCGAGAGGTTTCCTTTTTCTTTTGCCTAGGGCTGTTTCCTGCCTTTCCTTTGAACTGGGGTGTTGGCTCCCCTACACATTCGCCCACCTCCGGCGACCCCCCGGGTCTGCCTTCTGATGGGCCCGCCTTACCAGGCTCCACTTTGGAGCAAGGCTGGCACAGGAGAGCCGCAGGGGACCCCATTTCCTGGAATCACTGTGCTCCTCCTTCACCCTTCTCTCCCCACCCTGGTCTGGATGCTGCCTGAGTGCTCCCCTTCCCTTCTTCCCTCGCCCCACTGCCTGCTGCTGAGCGGCTCTCCTCAGGAGCTTTCTCCCTCACGCACCAGGAGCAGGAGACTCCAAGTGGATTGTTCCCTGCCTCTCCCACTTGCTAGTTTTTCATCCAAAACATGGCTTCTCCGGACATTGAGGTCTAGAGAAGTTTTGGGACTTGCACAGGGTCTCATAGCAACTGAGAGACTGAAGATTAGAACTCACAAACCCCAAGTTTCCGGAAAGAGGAGTCAAACTCTTAGAATCTATTAGAAAGGGCGACTAAGACTGGGCTGGGGAAGGGTGGCCCTGGAAGTGAGAAATGAGAGCTGGCACCTTGACACCCCCCTCCCTGCCCCAATTCACAGCACATCCTCGCCAAGGCTGGCTCTCCCCTACTAAGGCCACCTGTTTCTCTGCTTCCTCATCTGCAGCCCCTGCAGGGGCCCATCTAGACCATGTAAGGGTGCACATTGGGGTCTTCCATCAGGTGCTCCCCTCCCCTCCCTGGTTTTTCTAGACTGTATTCTAAAAAAAAAAAAAAAAACCTAAAGTTGTCTGGGCACCCCTGTAATCCCAGCACTCTGGGAGGCTGAGGTGGGTGGATCACCTGAAGTCAGGAGTTCAAGACTGGTCTGACCAACATGGTGAAACTCCAACTCTACTAAACACAAAAAATTAGCTGGGCATGGTGGAGGGTGCCTGTAATCTCAGCCACTTGGGAGGCCGAGGCAGGAGAATCTCTTGAACCCAGGAGGCGGAGGTTGCAGTGAGCTGAGACTGCACCATTGCACTCTAGCTTGGGCAACAAGAGCGAAACTCTGTCTCAAAGAAAGAAAGCAAAAAAAACTAAAATTACCCTGGGTTCCCAGTAGAGCTCATTCCATCTTCTTGCCAGCCTCTTCCCACTCTCATAGCCCCCAGTTACAAACACACCTATCCTATACCTTTCATAGAACAGGCCTGCTCCCCTCCCTCCCATGCTAGCTCCAGGTCTTCCTCCTCCAGGAAGACCTCCATGACTAACATTTCTTGGCCCTGGCCACCCTAATAACAACACTGGCTAACAGCTACTGAGCTCTTCCCACGGGCCAGACATTATGCCAAAGCCTTTGCAAACGTTATCTCAGTGAATCCACACAGCAACCCTACGAGGTAGACCTTAACCTTGTTTACAGATGAGGAAACCAAGTCACAGGAGGGCTGATCAACTGGCCGGGGGTCACATAGCTAGTAGGTCATAGCTTGAACCCTGCTTTGTTGTGGCAAATGCCACAACCCCTTAGTCTCTGCCTTCAGCATCCTGCCTGCATATCTTTGGCTGTAGACATCCCCTGCAAATTGTCCTGCATCTACACACACAGACACACACACACACACACACACACACCATCTAACCTTTCAAACAAATCCAGTGGTTATCAGTTATCACAGGCAATCCTAGAGGGAGTGAATTCCCAAGAAAGCAATAAGCAATCTGAAGTGCGGGTTGCTTGGGGTGGTGGCCCCTCCCTCAGCCCTGGTGGCAGGAGGTGATGGAAATGGGTGCTTAGGTGTGACTGCAAGTGTGTGAGCCTTGGGTCTTTTACAGCTAGCTGTGTGAGGCACCTTTTCTGGCACCATCTGTTTACTGATACTGCTCAGCCTTGGGGGCCCAGAGTAACTACCCAGATTCTTCTACTCAGGAACAGCTCCGGGGATCATCTGCCTCACAAGTTGTTTGCTGTCTGTGTATTGCTGTCTCTGCATTGTGTGCACATGGTAGAATAGAACAAGAGGCGATCCTTTTGTAGTTCAGAAGTGTGACGATTGGGTTTTTGGGCTCACGTGTGAGAAGTGCTTCTTTCCTCAAACCTCGCTATGAAGGCAGCACATTACAGCACATTTTTTCTTAAAAAAACAAAACAAAACAAACAAACAAAAAAACAGAACAGGCATCATGCCTTCTTATCACCAGCAGATTGGATGTCCCAGAGCCAGGGGCCCCATCTCCCTGTCGGTCTATTCCTGGAACAGGCCCTAGCAAGGGAGAATGTGGAAACCCCAGTGAGTGTCAATGAGCCTCGCTGAGACACAGTTTAGGAAGAAACCGTTGAAAAAAGAGACATATGAAGGATTGTGAGGATCTGAAGTCTGTCTTCCCAACCTTGATCAAACAAGGCTGCCATTGGGTCCAAAAGCAGTAATCATTTTTGGACATGAGTGTCAGAGCAAAGAATACCAGTTGGCTCTAAAGACGCCTTTCTGGTCTTCCCTAGAACCAAGACAGAGGGAGGCAGAAGCACCCATCTCATTGAAAGTGTTGGCTGGAAGGAGAAACAACTCACAGCTGTGGGGTTGGGGAGCGGATGTGAAGTCATTTTTATTGAGACCAGGTCAAGGAATGTGTAAGAAGACTTGCGGGAACTTTCTAGAGCCTGTAGCTCGTGGGTGCCTCCTATGGTTCCGTCTATGGCTCCTTCTAAGGGTCTTCGAGTTCTCTCTGGCCTGCAATTTCCTCATATCCGAGTGTTTTAACATTTTTCCTTCTCAACTCTGTGTCAGGAGGACTTAAGTCCCCAGCCTCCATCCTGATCCCCAACCTCCAATTTTTACCAACTGATTGGGCTCCAAGTCCCCAGAACCAGCCAAGTATTGATCAAGAGCTGCCCTGACAGTCACCTCCCCAACACACACCTCTCCTCCTCCAGCCACAAACCATTCCCTTGAATTCTACACTCACCCACTAGGCTCAATTCGCCTCTGGTGTGGAGAGGCCTGGTTGCTTACCTCTACCTCCACAGGGCAGCCATAGGAGGCATGATACTAGCCACCATTTCAGAGTCACCCTCGGGTGTCAGGCACTGTGCCGGGGACTTTCACGGAACATATTATCTCATTTAATCCTCTCAGCAACCCGCTTCCTCCTCTTCATGTATACATGAAGAACCTGAGGCTTAGAGGTGTTCAATGAGTGACTCCCAGTAGGTAGCAGAGCTAGGAAGGAACCAAGGTTTGAGCAGCCCAGACAGAGAGGCACTGCTGGTTATATCATCAGATGCAAATCTGCGCCATCCTTAGCAAGGACTGGGCTACACGGGGCAGGGCCAGGCTGGGCATCTCCTAACATCACCGAAAAGGGAAAGGAGCCCCCAGACCTCCCTGCCCCGGCTCTTCTCCTAGCCAGCCCTCAACCTCACCTTCAGGAGCATTTGTGGCAGAGCTGTTCTCCAGAGCGGGCAAACAGACCAGCTCAGAAAACCCCACCTCCACTGAACCCCAATGCAGACTTCCCTGGTCCGAGGGAATTGTGACCAGCTAGTGGGAAAATCTTCTGTCAGCATGGAGGGTGGGATGCTTGAATTCCAGAGGTGACACTGTACCTCCTTCCCCAAGTCCTTCTAGAAAAAGGATCATGGACCAGTCTAGGAAGACTGAATGCTGGGAAAGGATGCTGACCATCAAGCTCTGGAAGGCCCTATGTCCCCTGCCCTCCAACCCAGGCAAGCCACCTCCCTTTGGCTCGCCCAGGGAAAGGCTCCAGAGAAGTCAGGTCTAAATTCTTTAGCCACAGGACCCTGTCTTCAAATCAACCAATGTCGTATACTCCCAGAACATAAAACTGCTGACGGCGGGCCTGGCCTGGGTGTCGGACTGGGGCCGGAGCCTGTCCTGCTTTGCCAGGTGCTGAGCGCCCGGGGCTGAGCGGCTTGTGCGTTTATTCCCACGGCTGCCTCTGCCATCACCGCTGCACTGTGAAGGATTTCATTTGCCCTTCTGGAAGACGGACCTTATTTTTCCCTTCTCACTCCCTCACCTGTGCCCACAGCCGGTGCCTTTTGGAGTGGAGGAGAACATCCCGACCTGGGGACAGGGACATTTGGAGAGGCGCCCCGTGAAGAGTTGCCATCTGGGACCCTCTACCTCTCACCAGGACACTGCCAGCACTGAGCACCCTTTTAGTTCAACAAATTCTTGCTGGGCCCCTATAAAGCCTTGCCCAGCCTCATCTTCCTCTGAGCTCCCAAGTGCTGGAACCCCGAAGCCATGAGAGGCCCCTTTCAGGCCAGAAGGAGCTCTGGGATTCTAGCCCTCAGCAGAAGGCCCCAGGCTTTCCCACCTGCTCCCAGCACCTCTGAGGTGAGGACCCTGCAGGCTGGGCTGGAGGAGGTTTCCTTTCCCCAGAGCGGGGCTGGGGGTGCAGTAGGTGGCCTGGATGTGCTCTCGCACCCTCCTCCTGCCCAGGTGGTAAGCAGCCAGAGCCCCCAACCCTCCGGTTCTGAGGGGACGCTCCTCTGAGCCGGACGGACAGGACAGCTGCGCCCGGTAGGGTCCCCCTCACACGCCATCTCACCCCAACTCAGACGCTAAAAATGGTTCTCTGGTTTTCAGTCTCGGCGCCTGCCCACAAATTAGTGTCTCCAACTCAGACTCTTGGGACGTGACTTTAGGGAGGACCCTGAGGGAGCCGGGAGGCCCCAGTGAACGGAGACGGTGCTGGCAGAGTCCCTTTCTGAGGAGACAAGAGTGGATAAGGCCCCCCGCCCAGCTTCTGGGGCCCCTCCACGAAGGCCACCCAGCCTCCGCGTGACAGCCCTGTGGTCCTCACCATGGCAGAGGAACAGACATGATTTCCACCCCACTGGGGCACCTTTCCTCACCTCTACCTCCAGTTCTCTCCGATTTGCCCTCAGCCCCTGTCCAGGCACTGCTGTGCTAGAGGAGAAGGCAGCCACAGGAGATGGGGCAGCCAGCCCCACGCCCTCCCGGCTCAGGGTTCAGAACCCACCTTGCCTAGCCGGGGTGCCCATAGTGAGCCCATAAGCACAGAGACCAAAGGGGAAGGCAAGTCAGGGAAGCCCGGGCTCCCTGCTCGCCTGAGATTTAGACTCCCACTCTTCTCCCATCCCCAGTCCCCGGGCAGTCAACTTGGAAGGGGGCAAACCCTCCCCGGGATGCCTGCGCCCCAGGGCCCCAAGCAAGCAGGTGGGCTGCGGAGGCCGGGACTGGGCGCTAGCGGGCAGCCCGCAGGACCAGGCGGGGACAGGCGGACAGTACTCACAGGTAAGCCGTCAGGGGGTCCAGGTCCCCCGGTACGGCGGACAGCCCGAGCTCAGAGCAGTCGGCCGACAGCATGATGCCGTCCTCCTGGCAGTGGCAGGGGGCAGGGCAGGCGGCGGGCCCCGGGCCGGGCTCCGGGGCGCTCCGGGAGGCGCACAGCGCGGCGCAAAGCCACAGCGCCCGGAGCCCGGGCGGGCTGGGCATCTCGGCGGCTGGGCGGCTGGGGCACCTGGCGGGCGGGCGCGCGGGCGCACGGGCGCGGTGGCCGCCGCTGCTCCCTCCCGGTCCCGGCGGGCTGCGCCTTCGGTGGGGACCGCCCCGCGGGCTCTGCTGGGCGACGGCGGCGGTGGGAGCGCCGGGACGCTGCAGTCAGAGAGGGGCAGGCATTGTTGAGTGATCTTCGTTATTCAGTTTCACAGGCTGGGCTTGGCAAGGGAGGGAGACACAGCCGGAGGAGGAGTCAAGGAAACTCTCTGCGCGGCGCCGCGCTCCCCTTCCCTCCTTCCCTCGGAGCTGGCAGCAACTTCATCCAGGAACGAAAAAAAGGAGGAAAGCAAAGAAACCCACGCGAGCAAAGCTCAGCCCGTCAGAGACCTGCGCTTGTTGGGAAAGAGTCCCCCAGGGCCTCGGCCGCGGGGCTCGGGACCCTCCATCCTCTCCGGACAGCCACGGGGACCCATGGGACCCAGAAGAGGCCTCTGAGAGAGACCTGGGGGCTCCCAGGGCCCCTCAGGTGCCTCCACCACGTTTCACACTGGAGGAAACCGAGACCCAAGAGGAGAAACGATTTGTTCAAGGTGACACGGCTGCTGGGGCAGCCCCAGAACTGGCACTCAGCCGCCCGCCTCGGCCTGTCTCCTGGGACGGGAGAGGGGAGTGAGGGGCTGCTCTGGGTGGTGCCAGGCTGCGGAGAGGCCACTGCCCGCTGGGATGACCCGGCCGCGGGCAACCGGGAGCCGTCTCCTCACGGAGGGGCCGCGCCCTGACTCCAGAGAAACGGGTGTGGACTTCCACCCGCTGAGTGCACCCTGGGTGGAAATGCACTCCTGCAGCCTCTGTCAGGCTCCCGGCCCGGGGACCACCTTGGTCCTCTCTCCCAGGACCTCAGGAGGCTGAGGGACTGCGGGCAGCCCAGCTGGGTGTCAGAGTCCGCCTCAAAATAAGCGGATTGGCGCCACCTGGAGGTCGGGTGCTGCCGCTGCAGCTCAGCCACCCTGAGGCTGGAATCCCACCAGGAGGCTGACCTGGAGGCCCCAGAGCCCTGGTGAGCAAGGGGCATGGTGGTTAAAACTGAGATCAGCCGGGCGCGGTGGCTCAGGCCTGTAACCGCAGCACCTGAGGTCGGGAGTTCGAGACCATCCTGACCAACATGGAGAAACCCTGTCTCTACAAAAAATTAGCCAGGCATGGTAGCACATGCCTGTAATTCCAGCTACTCTGGAGGCTGAGGCAGGAGAATCTCTTGAACCCGCGAGGTAGAGGTTGCGGTGAGCCGAGATCACGCCATTGCACTCCAGCTGTGGACAACAAGAACCAAACTTTGTCTCAAAAAACAAATAAAACAAAACAAAACAAAACAAAAAACTGAAGTCAATCACTGTTCTCTCCTTAGACCATAGTGAGCTGGCTGTGCTTCCTTCGTGCAGCCTCTTGCTCTCTCTGGTCTCTCTCATGCTGAGTTAAGCCCCAGCAAAGAGCTAGAGTGAGCTTCCTTCCATTTTTGCCCTGTCTCCCCATGGTCCAGCCAGAGGGTATACCAGAAACCCTGGACCTCAGAGGCATCCAGGATTTCTTCTGCCCTGTACTTCCACATGCCAGGACCCTCTCATCAATGCCTCTTCACTCTCTGATAACTTCCCAGGGCTGGAGAGGCTGCACAGCTGAACCAGAAACAAGCAGACCCTGACCCTAGGCCTCCAGTTGGGGCCATGGTGCTGAAAGTAGAAGATGAGCCTCCTAGAAAGGCCAGAGGATGGGCCTGTATGACCATGAAGACCCACAGATAGAGCCACCTCTGCCCTATAGCAGAAAGCTACCGCAGGCCGGCCTGTCCTTCCTTCACTCAGCCACAGCCTCAGCTCCATCTCTTTGCAGCTCCTGCTGCTCCAACGTGAGGTTTTCCTAGGTGGAAAAGCCGTGGTCGAGCCCTGGTGCAACCTCAGCAGCAGCTGCTTGAGAGAGGCTCGTGCAACTCAGAGCAGACCCTCGAGCCTGCCTTTGTGAGGGTCATTAGGGGACCAAGCCCTAAGGTCCTGATACACAAGGCGTATGGAGGACACCGACATTCAGTCCTCCTGGGAGGGCACGAGTGCTTAGTCCCATTCTGGGAAAGCTGCCAATTGAGCAGCCAGCACGACCTCTGTACCCTTCCTCCACCAGGCCTGAGAAGGCCCCTCCCCTGACTTCTGACCCTTTCACGTTAGTAGGAACTCAGGTCAGCCCAAGAGCTCACCCTGCTTCCCCATGTGGGGAGATCCAACTCCATTTAAGGGACTCTTGCTCTGGTCTGCCCAGGCTTTCTCTGCATCCTCCCAGGGCCTCCCACCAGGGGCAGTGAGTGTCCAGCATCAGGCGCTGCACCTGGAAACTCGCGGTCTGGCCAGGAGGTAGGCTAGAGCCTAGGCAGCCACCAACAGTTATGCACACGTGTGCAGTGCAGTCCTAGAGCATGCGGGACAAACAGCTGCCTCCCCACCCTCTTTTCTGGTCTCTGCTTCTCCTCCTGGTTTTTTCTCCATATGCCCTCCCTGCTTTCTCCCCCACCTCCCTCCTTTGTGGAGGGGAGGAAGGAGGAGGGAGTGAAGAAGCACGGAGAACTTGGCAACTCCACCTGAGGGGTACCTCCAGCACCTGCCTCCCAAGTCACAGGGTGGCTCTGGTGCCTGCACCCTGGTGGGAGCTGAGGGTGGCCCCTGGAGGCTGTGGCAGGTAGAGAAGAACAGGGATGGCAGGAGAAGGGATGTGGGAAACAGCATAAATCCTGCTGCATCCAGGGTGGCGGGCAGAGGACGAACAATTTGGAGCTGTGATTCTGAATCCAAGGCTCAGCACCACAGGAAACTAGACGTGGAGAGACCGAAGTCTGAGGAAACTGAGAAACTGGAGGATTAGCAGGGAGAGGGTTGCTCCAGGGGAAAAACCAAGAGCGCAGGGGCCACAGGTCACCTGGTTCAGCCAGACTCCAGCCCTAGCTTCCATCCCAGCTCCATGTTTACCCACAAGACCCACATGCTGGGCCCAGGTCTGAGGACGGGCAGACAGGACACACCGAGCCGCGTGCTCGGCCACATGTCTTTATTCCGAGACTCTAACCCTTCACAGCACAGGGCCCAGTGGAGGCCACCCTTCCAGGGAACCCCAGCCACACGGACGTGTCAGGGCTGGCTGCCCCCATCCAGCAGGGCACAGACCTCTCCTGCTCTGACACTGCACAGTGACCAGTGATGACTCAGGGCAGCCTGTCTGCCAGTGTGCCGTTCAGACAGTTGTAGAAGTAGATATACTGCTCCTGGAGATGGACAGAGGGGTGGGAGGCTCACCTCGCCTGCCCCAATCTAACAGAATAAGTGTCCCTTGTGTGTCCCAATCCTAGGACTTGGTCTGGGAGATCGCACAGCGGTTCACAGTGCCACCTGTTGGCTGCCCAGGTAATGCACCCTAGAGGCCTGGGCAGAAGCTCCCTCATCTCCACCCCTTTCCACAGCTGAGCCCCCTACCATGCCCCCAGCCCCGCACGTGGCCTCTGGTCGCCTCTCACCAGTGTTGGCGTCATGAGGCCACAGGCCTGAGACTGCTGCAGGGCCACCTGAAGACATCCCCGGTGCACTCAGACCCTACCAGCTGCAGCAGCTGCTCCATGGCCAGGAAGGTGCCCAGCTGGCTGGCACCCTTGCTGCAATTGACCTAGAGTTGGATGGGGTACCTAAAGAGGGTGTGGCAGGGGTGTCTGGGGATGTGAGAAAACCCAACCTGGGCGCAGGGACTGAGAAGGGACACTGAACATTTGGTCAGCTAGCCAGCCTGGGCCCTGGTAGGGAGGCAGTAAATTCCCACTGTACTCACTGCTAACTTTCTCCCCTGTTGCTCCCACACCAGCCACCAGAAGTCCTCCAGCATTTTCTTGAGAGGCTCCTGAGTGCAATGAATTCCTGTGGGTGGGTGTAGCCCCAGGGTGTAGGGCGCAGAGGTCAGGAACATGTTAATGGGCAATGCTTGGTGCCAAGCACACAGCAGATTTCCGACATCTGACCTCCAAGAGTGAGGATGCTGTGCCCACACCGACATGCGTGCAAACACACGAACACGTGTGCACCCAGAATGCAGACCAGGAGGGCTGACTTCAGAGACACCACTCCAGAGGGACAAGAAAAGCCCCAATGAAAACAAGATTCTGACATGTGATAAACAGTCCATCTAGACCATCCTTTTCACCCACCCAGAGTGACTGTCCTAAAACCAAACTCTGTGTTTATTCCATGTTCAAAAATCTCCTATGGCTCCCCATTGACCACCAAATAGAGTCCAAAGCCCTCAGCCTAACAAGCCCTCCTTCATTCAATCCCAGGCTACCTTTCCATTACATCTCCCACTGCCCAGCGCCTCCTGACTCACCCCTACGGCCCCCCACACACACACTGCCTGTGCATCACTGCCCGGCTGTTCTCTGACTGCTCCTTCCAGCCAGAAGAATGTCCTTCCCTCTTTCACACCTATCAAAATTTTACTTGTCCTGTGATAAATCAAACGCCCCCTCCTCCGGGAAGCCCTTCTTGATTCCTCAGGTGGGCCAAATTTCTCCTTCTTCCATGTGCCTTGAGCACAGTGCTTTGTTCCTCTATTACAGCCCTGGTCACAGTGTGTGGTGAGGGTCATGCACATGCCCACATGCTCCTTTGAAGGTGGGGAATGTGGCTAACTCAGCTCTGCCTCCTGCAGGCTGAGCACAGAGCCCAGCACATTGCAGACTCTTGCTAGACACCTGCTGGATTGAGCTAATGCAGCCCACGCTGGTGATCTCCTAGAAGGCTGCTACAGCTAACGAAGGTCAGTGTGGCCTGCAAACCAGCCCATCTCCCAAGCAGATCCCAGATCCCATGGGCAGCCTCGCCAGTGGCCCTTACTGGGATGAAGTTGGTGTTGATGTAGTCAGAGTGGGGCTCTCCCTCCAGGTGGGTCAGCCTGTCCCTGGAGGGGTCATCTGCAGAGAGTGAAAGCTGTGCATTCAGGGCTGGGCACATGAAGCCCCTGCCCCCGTGCCAAGCCCTAGCCCTCTGCCACGCCTCCTCTCCTGCCCCTGGCACTCACAGGGTAGCACATGTGGGTAACGGTTCTTGGTGGTGTTGGGAGGGTGCTCAGTCTCCAATCTGGGCTGCTCCTTGCTCACCTCCTTCAGCTCCTGCAGGGTTCAAAGGTAGATACTGGTTGCTGAAGTAGACCCATCTTACCCGGTGCCAGGAGAGGGGCAGTGGGGGCAAGTGTGCAACTGGGAGTTCCCTCCAGACCTTCAGACAGGTCCCAGGCTTCCCTCCTCTGAGCCCAAGGGTGGTAGAGGCCTTACCTTGAATTCCAAAAAGAAACCTGGTGCGCGTGAGCACTCTTGGCCTCATAGCTCTGCCTGAAGCTTTGGATAGGGATGGGCCGGTGGGTCCTCCTGGTGAGCTGGGGGTCTGCCTGGTGAGAGGGGGAGAGGGTAGCCCCCCAGCCTTAGGTTTGCAGAGTCCTGCCCTGCCCTCCCCTGGGTGATAGGTACAGAGCAGGGGACCTCTGTCCTGGCGGCACAACCTGATCACCTGGGGGCCTGGTGGAAACGCAGATCCTGAGCTCTGCCCTGGGTGTGGGGCAGTGTGCATGTCCAGTGAGCTCCTCCAATGCCCAGCCTGTGCTGCAAACCACCAGCGTGGGAGAACAGAGAGAGGCGGGGGACGGGTAGCATGTGGACGTGCACACATATGCACGAGTCCCCTAACTCCCTCCCCAGGTCCTGAGGAGGGCTTCTGAGCACAGCCAGCGCCCAGTTCACGTCAGCTCCACGGGAGGCTAAAGTGAGGAACAGAGCCCTGGCTCTCCGTGGTTAGCCAGGGAGAAGGTGAGAACTGGAGATGTGTGATGGTTAATTTTGTGTCAACTTGGTTGGGTTGCAGTGCCCAGATATTCAGTCAAACATTATTCTGGATGTTTCTGTGGAGGTGTTTTTTGTATGAGATTAACATTTAAATTGGTTGACTGAGTAAACTCTAATGTGGCTGGGTCTCATTTAATCAGTCAAAGGCTTTCAGAGAGCAGACTGACCTCCGAGCAACAGGGAATCCTGGCAGCGGCTGCCTCCAGACGCTTCCCTGAGCCTGCAGCCTGCTGGTCTCCCCAGATTCCTGGACTCACCAAGCCTCCACAATTATCCAAGGCAACTCCTCAACCTCTCTGTCTTCTCCCTCTCTCCCTCTCCTCTCCTCTCCCTCACCGTCCTGTCCTCTCTCTTCCTGCTCTCTCTCCTCTCTCCACATACACCCACCGTGTCGGTTCCGTTTCTCTGGAAAGTCCTGGCTTACGTATGCATGCATTTGGAGGAGGAAGAGGCCACATGGGCAGAGAGGAGTGGGGGGCGAGAGGTCCAGGCATTGAAAAGGCATTTGGGGAGGTGTGGTGGTGGCTGAGGAAGAATGGGGGTCTGGCAGAGCCTTGCAACCCCCTGACTGGGACATAGTCACAGCAGAGTGGGTGGCAGGGGAGCTTCAGCGACACCACCATGGCCTCCACAAGGCAGGGAGAAGCAGGAAAATGCACTTACGGCAGGTTGTAAGCCGTCAGCTCTCGGGAAAATGGATCCTTCCTTCCCCTGCAAAGGGTGAGGGGCACGTGGGAGGCAGCCCCAGGGGCAGGGAGCTGGCCTGCCCTGATCACAAAGTTATTTCCAGCCCTCAGCCTTCTCTCCCACTCAGCTCTGCCCCTTCACCCCCTCCAGCACAACAGACTCAGCACAGCACAGATGCTGAGGACACAGCCTGCCATGAGGCCTGCGGCTGCCGGCAAGGACACTGCTGTGGGGGAGACACGGAGACACTGGCCCGGGGCTCTGCGGAGGGAAGGGAGGAGTGGAACATAGCAGCCTTGTCCCATAGACCCTGTCGGGTCATGCGAAGCTCTCCTGGACCTGGGACCCTCTGGGTGAAGGGTACAGTGACAAACCCCTGTACCCTTGAAGTCCCAGATACCAAAGTGAAGCCAGAGATGGCAGCATGGGGGAACACCTGGATGGAAACTGGGAACACCCAGCAACCCCTCCCTGCCCCCGGCTCCTGGGCATGCCCCAAAGACCCCACTCCCTTCCCTGACACCATCAAAAGAAAAGAAAGAGGGTAGAGACATGGTTTCCTGGACTTTCTGGAACTGCATTGTTCTATATGGTAGCTACTGAACATTAGAAATATGGAAATTCCAACTTATGATTTGCTGTTAAGTGTAAAATACACACCAGATATCAAAGACTTAGTAAGAAAGAAAAGAGTGTAAAATATCTCATTAGAAGTGTTTTTGGCCGGCCACAGTGGCTCAGGCCTGTAATCCCAA
This sequence comes from Cheracebus regulus, assembly GCA_963574635.1. Classification (NCBI taxonomy): domain Eukaryota; kingdom Metazoa; phylum Chordata; class Mammalia; order Primates; family Pitheciidae; genus Cheracebus; species Cheracebus regulus. Next base: position 14,975 of record CAUYQU010036164.1, read on the forward strand.
CACGTTGGGAGGCTAAGGCAGGTTATTACTAGAGGTCAGGAGTTCAAGACCAGCCTGGCCAACATAGCAAAACCCCATCTTTACTAAAACTACAAAAATTAGCTATGCATGGTGGCGCATCTGTAATCCCAGCTACTCAGGAGGCTGAGGCAGGAGAATCACTTGAACCTGGCAGGTGGAGGTTGCAGTGAGCTGAGATCATGCCACTGCACTCCAGCCTGGGCAACAGAGAAAGACTCTGTCTCAAAAAAAAAAAATAGTGTTTTTAACGGGTCACATGTTGATAGTTTAGATATTTTTGTTTAAATAAAATGCCACTAAAATTAATTTCACCTGTTTCTTTTTACCTTTTTAATGTAGTTTTAAAAAGACATTTTAGCCAGGCACGGTGGCTCACACCTATAATCCTAGCACTTTGGGAGGCGGAGGCAGGTGCCTGAGCTCAGGAATTTGAGACCAGCCTGGGCAACATGGTGAAACCCCATCTCTACTAAAATACAAAAGATTAGCCACGTGTGGTGGCACTCACCGGTAGTCCCAGCTACTTGGGAGGCTGAGGCAGGAGAATTGCTTGAACCCGGGAGGCGGAAGTTGCAGTGATCTGAGATTGCACCACTGCACTCCAGCCTGGGCAACAGAGCAAGACTCTGTCTCAAAAAAAAAAAAAAAAAAAGACATTTTAGATTACTAACGTGGCTTGCCTTACATTTCCGTTGGACAGGGCTGTTCTAGAGCCCCGATGGCCTGGGAGCATCCGGGTATAGAGGGGCAGAGCGGGAAGGCAGCAGGAGTGTGGACAGCAGCAGACCATGGTGATGCCACAGACTCTCCTGCCTGCGCGCTCAGCTCGCCCAGGCCAAGTCTGGTGCCAGGAGCACCTTCATCACTGGCTCTGGGCCTCCCCACTCTGCTAAGCAGGACATGTTCTCCTGGCGGTCTAAACTTAGTCCCTCCTGCTACTCACTGGGGATGAGGCTCAAAAGAGGAGTCCCAGATCTCCACCCCATCTCCAGGGCCCAGGGCCCACCCTACCTGAGAAGACTGAGAAGGAGATAATGGTCTCAGGAGGGCTGTAGCCGGTAAAGGCTGCAACGCTGAACCTGGGCAGAGAAACAGGATCTTCTGTTGGGGAAGGGCAGGCAAATAAGGCGAAGCCCCTCCCAGCAATCTGGGTCACGAGCAGTAGACACTCAGACAGTGAGCGCTCCCCCACAGGGGAGTCCAGCGGGTTCTTGGTTTCCCGAGACAGCCATGGGTTCTTGGTTTCCATTTCTGGTTGGGCCAGTAAAGCCCCTTCCTCATCCCCCTTGTCTGCTTATCACTAGAGACAGAAACTAAAAACCATGGCCTCACGCTGCTAAAAGTCTAAAACAAAACAGAACAGAACAGTAACAAAATAAGGCAGGCTGGACAAGCTTGGCAGAGGTCACGTATTATGCTGTCTGCCACCTTACAGCAAACTCTGTCTTCCTTGCCTGGGAGTAAGAGGAAGCTCTAGAAATAGGTACCTGGGCCTGGCGCAGTGGCTCACGCCTGCAATCCCAGCACTCTGGGAGGCCAAGGCAGGCAGATCACCTGAGGTCAGGAGTTGGAGACCAACCTGGCCAACGTGGCGAAACCCTGTCTCTACTAAAAATACAAACATTAGCCAGGCGTGATGAGTGTGCCTGTGGTCCCAGCTAGTTGGAAGGCTAAGGCAGAAGAATTGCTTGAACCTGTGAGGCAGAGGTTGCAGTGAGCTAAGATTGGCCGCTGCACTCCAGCCTGGGTTACGGAGTAAGACTGTCTAAAAAAAAAAAAAAAAAGAAGAAAAGAAAAAAATAGGTGCCTGGATATCCTGGGAACTACCCTGACAAGCTGAAACAGAATACACTCCACCTGCCTTTTGGGAAAAAAACAAAAAACAAAACTGTGTAACAAATGGGTGTTCCCATTTTTGCCCTGTCTGCTGAGAAGCTCAGTCAAAACACTGTTGGGCTTTATGGACCATCACATCCATTCTGTTTATAAGTCAATCCAGATCCCTTGTTTGTTTACAAACCAAAATGAAACTTAAAACGGCTCGTCCCCACTCCTTCAGCCTGAGCCCTCACCTGTACTCGGAACCTAGCTTGAGCTGCCCATTGCATGTGTCTTTGGTGTGGCCACAGTCCTCTGTACCCACAGGAACCGTCCAGGATCTCGGCACAGCCCAGGGCCCCGGGTGGAAGGGGTTGGGGAGCAGAATGGCCAGGTAGGAGTCATGTCCTCTGTGATAATGGTCATGCCACGTGTGGTTGATGGCTTCCTGGGAAGACTCAGTCACTGGGAGAGGAGTGGGACATGGGCAGAGCAGGGTGGGCAGTCGGGCCGAGGCCTCTCTTCCTGCCACAGAGGGGCTACCCTATCTCTCTACCATGTGCCCACCATTCACATTGGCACTTTCCTCCAGAACATTCTGGCTCTCCTTCCTGCTCTGAGACTGATACCAGCCTCACATATTTCATATTACCAGTCTCAGTCCCCATCTTACCCCACCACCTACTCCATGCCACAGCTAGGGTCTCCCCATCCCCTCCTGGGCCCAGGACTCACGTGACATGGTGGTGGTGGCAGTGATCTGCCTGTCCTCCTTGCCAGACATGGCCCACGGAATCATCCTCCCATTTCTGTCCCAGGTTCCAGCTCGGGGGCCGGGACAAACGCTAGGGGTTGCCAGGCTGGGGATGGAGAGGAGGAGAGTGAGGACCTGGCTGGGTGCCTAGCAACCCATCTTCAAGGGCAGGGACCATGCCATCATAGCCCCAGTGACTCTCAGTGCCTGGCAACAAATGGCTAATGTATATAATTAAATAACGACTAGAAGGTTCCTGGGCTAGGGTACCAGGACATGAGGCTCAAAAGTATGATATCAAACTAGCAAGATCAAGGCCAGAGGAAAGGGCTAGGCCCTGGGGAATAGGGAAAACCCCAGGCAGCCAGGACCAGAGGAGTGACATCCCCAGGATAACAGGGAATGGAGGTGGCCCCAGCGGCAGCAGAAGCTGCCTACCCGCGGCAGAAGTTGAGAACACCAAGGTGACCGCCCGACTCCACAGACTGTTCCTGCCTGGCACAGAGGCTGAGGCCATAGGAAGTGCCAGGCACCAGGTCAGGCAACAGGACTGCATTCCTGGAGGTGTTTTTTTAAAAGATGGGGTTTCACCATGTTGGCCAGGCTGGTCTTGAACTCCTGACCTCAAGTGATCCACCCACCTCAGCCTCCCAAAGTGCCAGGATTACTGCGCCCGACCTTGCTGTTGTTATGATTAACTATTTGTGGCTCACATTACCACCCACCTTCGGTCAGCCATGAGAGAGCATGAGGAATGCCATGCCCAGGGCCTCTGTACAAGTGAGCAAACCCGTTCTAAAAAGGGTCTGCCCATCTTCTAGAAGGCCTAAAGGGCCAGGGCCCTGGGCGGTGGGGGAGAAGGGGGCTCCCAGTGAGGGGAGTGGGATTACCTGGTGCCTAGGGACCGAGAGTACAACCCGAAGCTGGTACATGCCCCACCATCAGCCCAGCTGTCTGCCCACAGACCACAAAGAGGCCAAGAGAACACGCAGCCCCCTGGGACTCCAAGGAGCATGCTAGGGGAGGGCGGCCAGAGGGCACTCACATGTCCAGCCTATGGCGCTGGTGCTGCTGTTCTGATCCGGCCCCTGCAGTGTGGCCAGCTGCACCAGGAGCTCAGAGCCCGGGGACAGCTGGGCCCAGGAGAAGCTCCGGACCTCGGCAGCCAGTCTCCTCCCTTTCCAGAGTCAGAGGCCTCGGGCTATAAAGCTTGACCAGGAAACCATTCCTCCCGCTTGGTGGGGGACTCCAGGAAGCCCTCAGGGCAGGAGGCTGGGTGGCAAGGCTCAGCTCAAGTTGGCAGGAGGAGCGGGGACTGGAGGAAGGACTAGGAAGAAACAGATGTGGGGTCACCTGAATCTCCTGCCTTTCCTCCCCGTGAGCCACACCTGTGTCTTCAGTCCACAAGCAAGCTGCCAGCACTCCCAGCCTAAAACCCCAGCTTCCACAGGGCTCGAAGGCCGTCCTCCTTCCCCTCCCAGGAACCCTCTAAAACAGATGCCTGCTCAGACACCTGCTGCTTCCTCCCTGACTGTCCGCCCCTGAGGGCATGGCGCCCACCCCCTCACACCTCTTAGGGCTGCTCTGAGCTGGTCTCCAGCTCACCTGCTGACATTCAGTTCCCGCAAGCTCTCTGTCTTGGGCCTGTGGGCCTTGGTGCATGCTTAGCCTCCTGCTAAGGCCCTCTCCAGCCATCCTCCCCAGCCCCAGCAGGGGCCCCCGGGCAGGACCCCGCCCTGCTCCCCACCAGCCTGCTCTCACTCAGCTCACTCTTCTCCAGGAAACCTCTCTGACTTTTTAAGCAGGTGTCCCAGAAGGGTCTATCTTCTAGAAGGTGAGCAGACCCTTTTCAGAAGGGGTTTGATCACTTGTGTAGCGGCCCTGGCCATGACATTCTTCATGCTCTCTCATGACTGACAGCAGGGAGGTGGGTAGCGGTGGGCCATGAGTGGTTAATCATAGCAACAGGTGTGGGTCCTAAAAGATTAGACTGAACCACATAAAATTCCCGAGATTCAGCTGTCTTAACTTATAGGAATTTCTTTCTTTCCTTTTTTTTTTTTTTTTTTTTTCTTTTTTGAGGCAGAGTCTTGCTCTGTCACCCAGGCTGGAGTACAATGGCACGATCTCGGCTCACTGCAAACTCCACCTCCTGGGTTCAAGTGATTCTCCTGCCTCAGTCACCCAAGTAGCTGGGACTACAGGTGCCTGCCACCACACCCAGCTAATTTTGGTATTTTTAGTAGAGATAGGGTTTCACCATGTTGGCCAGGCTGGTCTTGAACTCCTGACCTTGTGAGCCGCCCACCTCGGACTCCCAAAGTGCTGAGATTACAAGTATGAGCCACCGCGCCCAGCCACTTATAGGAATTTCATATGGTTCAAGCTAATGCATTATGTACATTCCAATTAGTGCATTATCAGGTATTATGATATATAAAATCATATGTGCGTGCTCTCTCTCTCTCTCTCTATATATATATACATATATGCCATCTTGTTTACTTGTCTTCCTAGACTATTCATCATTTTTGGCCTCGGCAGCTGGTTGCATACCAAGAAAATGGGAGTCATTCATTAAATATTTGTGGAATGGATGGACGGATGGTGGATGGATAGATGGATGGATGGATGGATAGTGGATAGACGGTGGGCAGATGGCCAACCAGATGAAAGGAGGTAGAAATTGCTTGCAAATAGATTCATGAAAGGCCTCATCTTGTACTCATGGCCTTCTGAGTCAAGATTATGGCACACAGGCCGGCTACAGTGACTCACGCCTGTAATCTTAGCACTTTGGGAGGCCGAGGTGAGCAGATTGTTTGAGGTCAAGAGTTTCAGACCAGCCTGGCCAACATGGTGAAACACTGTCTCCACTGAAAACAAAAAAAAATTAGCCAGGCAAGGTGGTAGGTGCCTAGCTACTCGGGAGGCTGAGGCAGGAGAATCTCTTGAACCCAGGAGTCGAAGGTCGCAGTGAGCCAAGATCCCGCCACTGCACTCCGGCCTGGGTGACACAGTGAGATTCCGTCTCAAAAAGAAAAAAAAAAGAAGAATATGGCACACAGAAGTGCAGAGTAGAGGATGCCAGTTCCCCAGACCACCACCCTGGGCTGGCCTCCCACAGGCTACAGCCAGGAACTCAGGTACAGGTGTGGATCCTCTGGATGCTGGAGCTAAGGTTCCCCACCCAGGCCCACACTGACAGGGTGTAGCAGGAGCCAGGCACCAGACTCCTCAGAGTCAGGCTGGAATTGTCCTGGCCCAAGTCAACAAGTCTGCCCAGTGACCTCTGGCTGCCCTCCTGGTGCCAAGAGACCCTGTAGCCTTCCCGCTGTCCTGGTACTGGGGCCCAGCCAATGGCCAGGTCAGAGAGGCCGCCCCTGCTGATAACCTCCAGTGACTGTGGTGCCAGGGGACCTGAAGAGAAGGGCAGTTTGGTGAGGGGTCCATACGGTGCCTGCAGCCCTGTGGTGCCCCCTGCCCAGCTCTTCTGAGCCTCTCCCCTGCTCTGACCTCCCTCCCCTGGCAAGGCCTTCCAGCTGTAGGGCCAGGGGACACAGTAGCTGGCATTCACTTGTGTGGCCTGTGAGGCTCTAGGTGATGATTCCCAGAGATGAGGCAATGTTCACATGGTAGCAGGCCCCAGGCACCTGCCCATAGGAGGTGATGTGGGTGGCACCAGGTGGCACAGAGATGTTTCCAATGAGGCCCAGGCACCCACACCCTCACTGTAGAGCAGGGCCTTCCTCCTGGGCTCCTTGGTGGCCTCCAGCCCATTCGGCTGCAGCTTGGCACCACTGCCTTATCTGGGCTGGCCTGCAAATTTGGAGGTGAGACAGGCTCCCGAGACTGAGTACCCCCTGCCTCTAGAGGCAGATGCTCCTGGGCAGGACCCCAGCTGGCTCCCCACCAGCCGGGACTCATCATCCAGCCAGGCACTGGCCTGGGCCCAGGTGTCATAGGGCCCCACTAAGACCTTTAGCTCCAGAGCATAGTGCCCAGTGGGCAGGGGCCCTGGGAATGTGGCATTGAGGGCCTCAGGACCCAGAGTGATATTCTTCTCCACTGGCCCACTTAACCTCAGCAGGAAGCCATCCCCGGCACCTGGCCCTACCTTCCAGCTTGCCCAGAGCTTGGACGGCAGGGTAGTCAATACCAGGTGAAGGGGGGCAGAGGAATCTGTGGAGAAAAGAAAGAAATGTGCGCAGGAAGACCTAAACAGCGGAGGGGAGGAAGCCCACTGGTTCTGTGCGGCTTCTCTATGCATTGGGCCATGCTTTGTCCCAATGTGAGCAGCCACCACTTGCCACCACATTCTGGATGAACACTGGGGTCTGCCTGCTACCATCTGACTGTGGACAATAACAGAAATAAACACATCAAGTGATCAAATGTGCATCTGCCAGCGTGGTTCTGAGTACTACATGTAGAAACTAACACAGAGAAAGGGTAAACAATTTGTCCAGAGACACACAGCTAGTGGGCGGCAGAAACAAAACTCAGATCGCAGGCAGGCTGGTTTGTCTGCCCTTAACCACTGCACAATGGGGCTTCTCTAAGTAAAAACTCAGTGAAGTTGTGAGAAGCCAACATGGGCATTCAACCCAGGTTCAGGTCAGCTCTTCCTCTCTCTGAACTTCAGCTCCCTCTACCATAAGATGGGGAGAATATGACTTCCATAGGGCTGTTCTGAGGATTCAATGAAACAATACACAGAAAGTGCTCAGCAGAGTCCAGCACACAGAAGGGTTCAGCTGATAACTATCACCACCATCATCTCCTCAGATAGGTGCCCACCACCAGCCAACTGAGGAGCACTCCCTCTGAGCCTCCAAAACACCGTTTCCCCTGCCAGTTGTATCCTGGCTACTTGACCCACAAAGAAGAGCTGGGAAGTCTCAGCTGTGTCTCCTTTACCCCCAGGCGCTCAGAGGTCCATTCTGGGGCATTAGGCCCCACTGCCCAATGGGGCCCAGCAGCAGCACTGAGCATCAGCTCATGGAAGGGTGCCCGGAGACAGGTGAAGGAAGGTGTGATGGGAGACTCCTCGTCTGACTATTGCAGTCACAGTGGTGCCATCTAGGAGGTCTGTGAGCACCAAGTGGAGCCCAGCAGCCCTCTCGGAGCTGTTCCAGGAGGGTTGCAAGGCACTGGTGCCCAGGGTATGCAGTACCAGGTGATCTGGAGACACAGGGGCTAGAGGACGGATGGAGAGAACAAAGTCAGGCTCTAGAAAGGCCCTGGGAACAGGAGGCTGGCATGGACGCTGGCACCAGGAGCACAGAAGCCCAGGCACATTGGAACACAGCTGCCTATGAGGCTCTGGACTCTCCGCCACTCCCAGATTGGCTGCCACCCTGGGCCTTGCCCAAGTGCCCACCTTACCTGTTTACTGGTGGAGGCTGGTTTTTGCTTGGAGGTTGCCAGCCCAGGTGGTCACTTCCAAAATATACTCACTACCTGGCAAGAGATTGCCAAAATTGTAGGACAGGGTGCCAGGGGCATGGAGATACTATGTGCCAATGTCTGGGATTGTGGGTGGGAGAGGAGAAGGTGGTGGCCATCCTGCTCCCCAGGGGCACACCCCATGAGGCCTCCAGGCTAGATGGGCTTCCGGGACTGTGGAGCTGCAGTCCATGGACAGCTGAGGGGGCTGCACCAGAGGGAGAGAGAGATGCCAAGGTCAGTGGCACCGGGACATCAGCCTTCTGCTTGCAGTGCTCCTAAATGGGTCACTGAACTGGACATGCTCTACAGAGAAGCTGCCCTCCCTGCCAGCACTCCAGGGCAGCCGCCTCCTGCCCAACCTCAGGCAGCACCCCTGTACCTTCAGCCTGCAGGCCTCAGACCACTGTGGGTAGTGAGGGTGACAGTGACATTCTGCCTACAGGGTCGCAGGCCAGTCACTTCCAGCTGGTAGTGACTCCCTGGCACCAGATCCTGGAACTCAAAGCTGGATGCGTGAGTGTGGGCCTGGAGCTGCTGCCCTTTGGGAGAGCCGAGGGGGCTCAGCTGCATGAGGCAGAGGGCATGGGTGAAATTGCCTGGCTCCGGGGCTGCCCAGCTCAGAAAGAGGCTAGTAGGTCTCCCCTGGCTGGTGACGTTCACTGTCAGTGGTGGGCCTGGGGAAAAGGAAGGGCTTTCAGAACCCACTACAGCCTTTCTGCCCTACAGAAGAAGGGAAGCCCCCCCCCCCAAAAAAAAAGCCGGGGTACAGGCAAGTTCCGACGTGGAAAAATTGGCCCTACACCCCCAACTCTTCACCCCCAGAACTCCCTCCCCTGCTGAAGACACCCACCTCCACTCTCCCTGCCTGGTCTCCCTTTCAGGGAGGGGCATGCTTCTTCCTGCAGGAAGAAAGTGGGCGGAAAGCCAGGGAGATGGACAGGGGCCTCTGGGAAGACTACTGGAGTGGGAGGGCAGGGCTGGAATCCAAGAGAAGGCTCTGCTGCCATGTCTGACAGCCCCACTCACGGCCAAGGGGCATCTCCCGAGGCATGCCCACCGCACATCTGTTCTCCAGGCAGGCTGAGCAAGCTGTCCTCGCTTGCTGTGCTGCATGCTGGCCCCGGTGGAAAGGGAGTGGCCTCTCCTCCCTAATGCAGACCAGTTGTGGGGCCTGTGGAGTGGTGGGAGGCCTAGATGTGCCCTGGAGAGCGGGGACCCCACCCGCCGGCCTGCCCCCCATGCCCACCTTATCTCTGCCAAAAATCCCCAGAGCCAGAGCAGGGCAGCGAACAGGATTGGGGGCCTCATTCCGATATCTGCAGAGTAAATCGGGAGGCAGCAAGGTGGGGAGCCAGTGCCCCTGGCCCTCTTTGCCCCGCTGGCTAGCGGGCAAGCAGGCGGGCGGGCATGGGTGGGAAGGGCAGAGCTTCAAGCAGAAGCAGGCAGCAAGCGGCAAAAGCAGGGGCCTGCCTCTCAGCCCCAGAGCCTGAGCCCCCATCTCTCCAGCCTTGGCAAGGCTCTTGAAGGGAGAGAGGTGGACACTGGCTCTGGGCCCAGAAGGTGGAAGGGGACTGTGACTCTCAGGCTGCAGACAGGCCCACCTCTTCCCGATGCCTCCCTACCCCAACCCCACTCCCAGCCATCAGCTCTCCAGGGAAGAAAGTGTCCTGTTCTCTTGGGGAAGACCAAGAGGAGAGGTGGCTTTGCAAATGGACACATTTGCAGCCGGCTCTCCCACTCCCTAGCCGTGGACGAGGGGTGCAGCGTCTGCTGTCAGCGGGTGCGAGATAGACAGTGTTTCCGTTCGGGTGTGTATGATCCTGGTGACTCCATGTGGATGCATGTTCCTATGTCCTGGGTGAATGGCCAGTTGAGTGTGTCTCCTTTTCTATATCCATGTGGCACCATGCTTTTGGGGACAGAAGCACACTCTTTGGCCCCTGAGTCACAGCAATTGTAGATCTAGAGCCTACCTGGCCCTTAGGCCTCCTCCAGTCCCATCTCACCACCGCCAGATGAGGAGGCTGATGACCAGGGAGGGGAAGAGCCCACGTCTGTGAGCAGAACAGCTGGGCTTGAACCTGGGGGCTTTCAGACTCCACAGAGCAGAGATGGCGGACCCTGCTCCAAACCTCCCCAGTTGGGGTCCTGTCAGCTGGGAACCCTCTGAGGAGCAATTCAAGTACCTAGGACTTTGGCTTGCCTTCCCCCACTTCATCTCCTGGATCGGCTATGTCCACCCTGGCTCCCCTGCCCCCTCCCAACGCCCTCCTGGCTTTGGGCACCGCAGAAACCCAGGCAAGCCTGGCCTCAAGGATACTGAACTTGAGGCTTTGCTTTACCCCTGACTGGAGCCCGCAAGTCACCTTGAGCTGCTCACCCAGGTGCTCCCACCCACAGACAGCGGAGGATGAGGAGGGAGAACAGTAGAAAAGGCTTTGGGCCCTGGGAGTGAAGCCCAGGACTCGAACAAACTCAGGAAGTGGCAGAGACGGTGGGGGATGTGTGGAAAACAGACAGGTATAGAAGTCTGAACACCAAGGCAGCCTCGGTGGGAGCTGGATTCTCCTGGGCCCGCCCCAGAAGGAGGACAAGCCAGCTTCAGAGACCTGCTCAGCCCGGCTGCTTGCTCAGGCCACAGCCAGGGGCTGCTTGCCCCTCCCCCGCTCCACCCAGCCCAAACCTCAGAGCCGCCCACCCGGTCCCTGGATGGGGCCTGGAAACTCAGCACTGCAGACTCAGGAGATTTTCCAGACTGTGTGTGCGCCTGCGCACATGTGCTCTGTTGAAAGGCGGGGGAGGGGTAGGGGAATGTTGCAACCAGGGAAACTGATGTGAAAGGGAAGAGGTCCCAGGTCCCAGTCTGGGCAAGAGGTGGAGGAAACATTGTACCTTCTCATCCCACCTCACCTGGGGACACCTCACTTTGTTCTTTCTGGTAGCCTTGATCAGCAACCAAAAAGGGGACGGGTAGGGTGGAGGTGCCCTAATTTGGAATCTAAGGAGAAGGGACGCACAGGACACAGGTCTAGGTACAGGCAGGGGTTGTCAGAACCTGCCCAAGAGTCCCTACAAAAGAGAGGCCTGTGGGGCCCAGCACAGACCAGCTAGTCCTTTGGGCAGAGCCTTGAGGAGGCACCTGGCCTTAAGAAGCACAACTGCCAGCCCCGAACCCGGCCTAGGGGACGGGGAGACAGGGCTCCTAGAGGTTCTGAGAAATAAGCGGCAGCCTCCCCAGCCCAAACCTCTCCATTCAGCAAAAGAAAATGTACCACAGGGCTGTGTCTCCTCCCCAGCAACCACCCCCACAGACAAACCCACATCCTCTCCCTAGAGAACCCCTGGGGTTCCCCCCACTACCCCAAAGTCTCAGGGCACCTTACTGATTCCTTCTGGAAAGAACCAGGTAGGAGGCAGAGGAGGGCAGAGGGCAGGTCTGGAGTCCTGGCTCCCAAACGTGAACTGGCCTGGCCTCTTCCTACAGCTGTCCCAGGCAGCGCTCTTCTGGCCCCTCTCTGCTCTCCCACAGCCTGAAACCAGGCCTTGGGCAGCTCCCACGCTGGACAAAGGTAATCGCCTGGCAGCAGAGGAGCAGGGTGGCTCAGGACAGCCAAGCGGCCTACTCTCCCTGCTGCCTATGCTATGGGAAAGGTGGCCAGGGAGTAGGGGAAAGCCTACGTCCCCCTGACCAGGTCATGGGAGAGCAAGGGAAGGGCTGGGTATGTGTGGATTGACACTGTGCGTGTGCATGTGTGCAAACGTGGGCCACGAGGGTGTACACTCCTGTCTGGATGATGCATGAGTGGGTATCCAGGGACAACACAGCGGGAGGGAGATGGGAGCCCCTGGGAAGAAAAGGCCACATTGTGGAATAGATGTCCATTTGGCTGGCTCTGGGCTTGGAAGAAAGGGAGGGGACTCTCTTCTACCCTAAAACCTTCCTGCCAGGGTCCTGAGTTCCAGCAACAGGCAAAGAACC
>CAUYQU010036165.1:0-41458 GCA_963574635.1 Cheracebus regulus
TTCTCAGCCTTTTTGCACTGGTTTCTTCCCATTTTTGTAATTGTCGTCTTTGTAATTGCCGACTTTCAGATTGGGTCTCTGAGTGGACGTCCGGCTTGTTGGTGATGAAGTTTTTTCTGTTTCTTAGTTTTCCTTCGGGGGCGCCCCTTCCCCCCTGAGCTGGGCCTTCCCGGGTTCACCTGTGCTTGTTCTCAGTCCTCAGCGCTTCCAATTGCTGTTCTCCTTGTGGGGATGGGAGCAGCCAAGCCCGACTCAAAGGGCACCCAGTCCTGTACACTCCGCACCGAGAAGCACTGCGCCGGCCAAAAGAGTCGCGCTGGCGACCCGTGTGGCTCCTTTGCTGGGAATCTCCCGGTCTGTGGGCATCAAAAATTCGTCTGCAGTTGCGGCATCCACTCGCTCTCTGCGCTTTCACTGGGAGCTACATTCCTGAGCTGTTTGCTAATCAGCCATCTTGGATCCCTCTCTGTTCTGGGTATTATTACACACAAACTAAAAATAAGTATTTTCAGAATTTAAAGAAAGAAAAGTGTCACAACAAAGTGTAAAAAGGTAACTCTCTTTGAGATTGGGCCTCAGGATGTTTTGAACTCTTAGTGGAAAGAACTTGGAAAAGGACTAGGCTAAACTTAGTATAAGTTAACATGAGCTCTTGGTGCCTCATATATGGTATCATCAGTGACTGAATAGCTCAGACGTTGAGAAATATACTGACATCACACTATTTGCTGTTGGCTTTTGCCTTCTGTGGTTGAACTTCTAAAGTTCTGTTTCTTCTGCCTTTGTGATACTTTTTTTTTTTTAAATGTTCATAGAGATGGGGGTGAGGGGGACTCCCTATGTTACCCAGGCTGGTCTCCAGGTCCTGGCCTCAAGTGATGCTCCTGTCTCAGCCTCCCAAAATGCTGCGATTACAAGTGTGAGCTACCACACCTGGCCCTGATTTTGCTTCTTAGTTACCTGTATCCTTTCTGCTCAAACTAGATAGATTTTTTTATTTTCAAGCAAGAATCCTGGCCAATTTCAGGAAATGACTGCCTTAGTCTGTTCGGGATACCACAATAAAATACCTTAGATTGGGTAACTTATAAGCAACAGAAATTTATTTCTTACAGTTTTAGAGGCTGATAAATCTGAGATAAAATTACCAGCATATTTGGTGTCTGGTAAGGGCTCACTCTCTGCTCATAGATGGTACAAGCTCACTCAAGCCTCTTTTAAAAAAGGACTAATCCCATTCATGAGGGCTCCACCCTAATCATCTAGTCAATTACTAAAGTTCTCACCTATAAATACTATTTCACTGGGAATTGGGTTTCAATATATGAATGAGGAGGAGGGACAAATATTCATGCCATAACAGTAACGATGAAGACAATGGTTTTCTGGTTATCTTCAGGCAAAATCCTTAAAGAAATCATCAAATTTGGTGAAGAGTTACAAAAAGATAAGTGTTCCAAATATGTTGACTTTTAAGTAATAACAAGAGTCTTTTTAGTAATTATAGCAATTTTTGGAGTGAAACAAATCAGACCACATTTTCAACACATAGGTGATATTTTAACAATAGATGATATAGTAACTGCTTTTAGAAAGAAACGTATTAGAAAATTTGTTTCTGAAAAAACATACTTGGAAAATTTTCCTTCACTATATGAACTTTTGGAAACCTCAAACAGCATAATCATATCTAAAAGGAAAAAAGCTCTGCATATCTGCACACACAAAAAACTTAGAAACAATTTTCTGTTCACAAATCTTCCAAATGAATTCTATTTTAAATGCACTTGTTAAAGATATAAGAATTAGACAGTTTCCAATTAATCTGTAAGAATAACTGGTTGAGGCCAGGGCCAGTGGCTCATGTCTGTAATCCTAGAACTTTGGGAGGCCGAGGCAGGCAGATCACCTGAGATCAAGAGTTCAAAATCAGCCTGGCCAACATGATAAAACCTCGTCCCAACTGAAAATACAAAAATTAGCCAGGCGTGGTGGCAAACGCCTGTAATCCCAGCTACTTGGGAGGCTGAGGCAGGAGAATCCCTTGAACCAAGGAGGTTGCAGTGAGTCAAGATTGTGCCACTGCTCTCCAGCCTGGGCGACAAGAGTCAAACTCCTTTTCAAAAAAACAAAAAACGAAAAAACTGAAAACAGAAACTGTTTGAACTTAGAGAAAATTGAAAACTTTACTAACCAATTTTCAACGAAATACATAATTGTTAGAACTGAAAAATGAGAGGCCGGGCACAGTGGCTTATGCCTGTAATCCCAGCACTTTGGGAAGCCGAGGCAGGCAGATCACGAGGTCAAGAGATCGAGACCATCCTGGCCAACATAGTGAAACCCCGTCTCTACTAAAATATTTTTAAAAATTAGCTGGGCATGGTGGTGCACGTCTGTAGTCCCAGCTACTCGGGAGGCTGAGGCAGGAGAATTGCTTGAACCCGGGAGGCAGAGGTTGCAGTGAGCTGAGATTGCACCACTGTACTCCAGCCTGGCGCCTGGCGACAAAGCAAGACTCTGTCTCAAAAAAAAAAGAAAAGAAAAGAAAAAGAGAAATGAGAGGCTGGGTATGGTGGCTTATGGCTATAATCCCATCATTTTGGGAGGACAGGCAGAAGAAGCATTTGAACCCAGGAGTTCGAGACCAGCCTGGCACCATAGGGAGACCCCCCATCTCTAAAAAAAATTTTTTTTTAAATAGCTAGTTAAGGTGGTGCACACCTACAGTCCCAGCTAATTGGGAGACTAATGCCAGAGAATCATAACCCCAGGAGGCTCAGGCTGCAGTGAACTAATGGCACCACTGCACTCCTGTCTGATGACAGAGCAAGACTCTGTCTCAGAAAAATAAATAAGTAAACAAATCGACTTCTCTGTGAAAGTAAAACATTTATAATTTACTGTTCTAAATTACGTAGTAGGTAGGGCAAGGTGGCTCACGCCTGTAATCCCAGCACTTTGGAAGGCCAAGGTTGGTGGATTACCTGAGGTTGGGAGTTAGAGGTCAGCCTGACCAACATGTTGAAACCCCGTCTCTACTAAAAATACAAAAATTAGCCAGCTGTGGTGGCACATGCCTGCAATCCCAGCTGCTTGAGAGGCTGAGGCAGGAGAATGCTTGAACCTAGGAGGTGGACATTGCAGTGAGCTGAGATTGCTCCACTGCACTCCAGCCTGGGCAAAACTCCATCTCAAAAATAAATAGATAGATAGATGATAGATAGATAGACAGATAGATAGATAATCACTTAGTAATTCAAATCCCTCTTGCAGGGGGATCAGAGAAATGTCAGGGAAAGTTTGAGGGCTACATAATAAATACAAGTGTGGGAAGTCGCTCAACATCATTAGCCATTAGGGAAATGAAAATCAAAAGCACAATGAGATGCCTCTTTGCACACACATTAGGATGGCTATTATAAAAAAAATTGGAAAATAACAAATGTTGGCTATGATGTGGAGAGATTGGAATTATCACGCATTACTGGTGGGAATATAAAATGGTGCTGTGGAAAACTTTGGTAGCTCCTCAAAAAGTTAAACATAAAAGTACCATATGATCTAGCAATTTCACTTTTAAGTACATACCCAATGGTATTGAAAGCAGAAATTCAAACAGATACTTATATGTCAATTTTCATACTAGCATTATTAACAATATCCAAAAGGTGGAAAGTACCCAAATGTCCATCAATAGATGAATGAATAAACAAAATGTGGTATGTGCTTATAATGAAATATTATTCAGCTTTAAAAAGGAAGGAAATCCTGACACATACTAAAACAGGGATAAACTTTGAAAACATTATGCTAAGTGAAAGAAGTCAGACACAAAAGGACAATGATTATATTATTCCAGTTATATGAGGTACCTAGAATAGTCAAATTCTTAGAAATTATAACAGTGGTTAACAAGGGTTGGGAGAAGGTAGGCAAGACGTTATTGTTGAATGCATACAGAATATCGTCTGGGATAATGAAGAAGTTCTGGAAATGGATAATGGTGATGGTTGCACAACACTGTGAATATATTTAATGCCACTGAATTGTACACTTAAGATAGTTAAATGGTAAATTTTATGTATATTTTAGCACAATTTTTTTAAAAAGCAGAAAAAGGAACAAACTATGAATACAATCAACCACATGGTGAGAGATTTGCTATCTCAGATAAATGATGTCAAGTGAAAGAATCCAGACGTGAAGAGTCATGATTCCATTTATGAGTTTGAAATAAGTATATCTTTTCTTTTCTTTCTTTCTTTTTTTTTTTTTTTTTGAGATGGAGTCTAGCTCTGTCACCCAGGCTGGAGTGCAGTGGCGTGATCTTGGCTCACTACAACCTCTGCCTCCCGGGTTCAAGCAATTCTCCTGCCTCAGCCTCCCAAGTACCTGGGATTACAGGCACCGGCCACCATGCCCAGCTAATTTTTGTATTTTTAGTAAAGACGGGGTTTCACCGTGTTGGCCAGGCTGATCTCGAACTCCTGACCTTGAGGTATATCTATTGTTAAGCAAAATTTATAGGAGACCATCGGTTTAGACTGAGCTCCTGTACTAGGCCCCAAAAGAGCAAATCAAATAGCAGTCATTCCCGCTAAAGTTTCATGTCACCAAATTAAATTGTTTATCTGATCTTCCAAGAAATCAGGGGAAAGAAATAGCCAAATCCTTAAACAGGTCAGTTTTAGCCTAGCATGTAAGAAAGTCTCCTCAGTTTTAGCCCTATAAGGAAAGAAACTTTAAAATGATCAATCTGTTTTTTTGTTCCCTATTTCTGCTTTCTTCAGCCCTTTTCTGTTCATAAAGCCAACTTCCTCTGCTCAGCTCATTGGAGGCTTTTCTGAATTTTTAGAGAAGATACTGTCTTGGTTCATAAATCACAAATAGAAGCCCATTAGATCCTTGAAATTGTTGGTAATTTTTTCCTTTAACACTAACTTACAGTGATAGGAATCAGAAGAGTGGTTGCTTGTATTTAGACTAGGGCGAGTAAGGTCGATTGGAAAGGAGCACAAGGAGAGTGACCCTTGAGAGGGATGAAAACATTCTATATCTTGATTGGGGTGGTAGTTACAACTGGTGGTGTATACAATTGTCCAGACTCATGAAATTGTACCCCCAGTATATGTGCACTCTATGTAAAGGATATGCCAATTAAAAGCAAACAGGCAAAACAATATCATGCAAAAAATAAAACCAAAGTAAAAATTTTTTAGCTAAAAATATAAATAAGAGATATTGTAAAATAAAATGATACAATTCTGCTTTAAGACTTTAGGTTTTTCTGAGTAGTCAGAGCTCATTTCTTCACTGCTCAGTCAATAGCAATATGAAAAATCCTCAACTCTCAAGAAGAACTTAAAATATGTTGTGATTATTTCTTGGGGCTTTGTTTTGTTTTGTTTTAGCTTTTTTTTTTTTTTTGAGACAGAGTCTCGCTGTGACCAAGGCTGGAGTGAGTGGTGCAATCTCAGCTCACTGCAACCTCTGCCTCCTGGTTTCAAGTGATTCTCCTGCCTCAGCCTCACAGATAGCTGGGATTACAGACGTGAGCTACCAAGCCTGGCTCATTTTTGTAATTTTAGTAGAGATGGGGTTTCACCATGTTGGCCAGGGTGGTACTGTACTCCTGATCTCAAGTGAGCCACATGCCTTGGCCTCCCAATGTGCTGAGATTACAGGCATGGGCCACCAAAACCAGCCTTGTTTTAGCTGTTAATATAAGTTAACATTCATCAGGAAAAGAGCTTTAATCTCCTCAACTCCAACTCCAAAGTATTGCTTTTGCAAGCATCTCCTTTATGGTCTATGTATTCTTGAGAATTTCCTGATTTTAGAAAAATATTTCCCCTATATACTGTATGATAGTCTACTCAGTGAGATACTAATTTTGATAAAAACAAATTTGGTGATAAAATTCTGCTTGGTTTTCTGCTGCAAAAGGCACAAGCAATTGATTAAATCATCAATGCAAACTGAAATGTAAATCCCCAACAAAACCTTCTCAGAACCACACCCAACTTTCGGGGTAATAGGGGAGAGCCTGGGGAAATAGGTCAGCCAGGGCTGCAGGGAGCTAGAAAGATAGATGAAAGAGGGAGGATCCCATTCATTTGCAGTGCCATCCACTGTTTTAGGAGCTTTACTGTAATTATGTCATTTAAAGAATACGAACAAGAGTATGCAAAAGGGATTCGAACAGAGGTCAAAAAATTCCTTGCTCTTTACCCACCAAGTACAAAAACATTTCTTGGCAGAGGCTGACAATGGCAGATTCCAGGAAGGCCTAGGTAGAGGTAGCTGCCAAGAACAGTCACCTCACCTCCCAGGAAGTCTGACACCTCCCCCCATCCCAAACAGGTGGCTGGGTCTTTGTAAGACTTGGCTAAACAGCCAATATAAGAAAGTGTGTGTTTAATTTTGGAGAAAGGGCCTGCTGTTTTATATGATTATTTTTAATTAGCTATTTTCTGGGGCTTGATTAAATTTGGAAATAATTGCATCTTGGGAACTATTCCAGAACCTCAGATTGTAAACCTAGGGCTGCCTCAGGAATTTGGGGATGGGTTGTCACCCTCTCACCAATTCCCAGTCCTGAAAACAAGCATCCTTTGTCTATAGAAGAGGTCGTGGCCATGCAAATTTTTCTAGTTCTTCTCTGCCTGGAAAGAGAATCCCATCTGGCTGACTTCTCTTTTTTCTCTATTTTCTTGTATGAAATATGCAAAACACAAATGCATGAGCCACCAGAGCACAAGACTATGTCGCCTGAATATTGCAGATAAAATGGAAACATGACAAGAAGTTAAAATTTGCCCTTGGGAAAAAGCATCCAAAAGACACTTTATTTGCATAATGATATTATAACATTTTTAATAAATCCAGAATGGGAAGTCAAATAAATTATGGGAGAAAAAAGGAAAATTGCCAGCTTGAAAAATTCAGTCATAAATAAACTGTAAAGAAAAATCCTTTAAGTATCTAGAATATTTAAAACTGGGACGTGAACTCACTGTTTTATAAATAGAAAAACCTAAGTTTCCTTTTTTTTTTTTTTCCTTGAGATGAAGTCTTGCTCTGCCGCACAGGCTGCAGTGCAGTGGTGTGATCTCAGCTCACTGCAACCTCTGCCTCCTGGGTTCGAGCCATTCTCCTTCCTCAGCCTCCCAGGTTGCTGGGACTACAGGCATGCGCCACCACGCCTGGCTAATTTTTTTGTATTTTTAGTAGAGACGGGGTTTCACCATACTGGCCAGGCTGGTCTTGAAATCCTGACCTCAAGTGATCTCCCTGCCTTGGCTCTCAAAGTGCTCGGATTACAGACGTGAGCCATCACACCCAGCCAAAAAACCTAAGTTTCTTTATAGTGTTAAGATTTTGTGTCTGACCCATTTCTGTTTATCACTTTGCAATTTACAAAACACTTTCACACCCATTATACTATCTGATACTCATGACAATCTATGAGTTAGGTAGAGCAGCTATTATTAGACCTGGTTTATACATGAAAAAATTGAAGCTCAGAACAGTGCTGCTCAAGGTCATATGTGAGCTTTAGTTGGAACCCACACACAGGTCTTGACATTCAAAACTCCTGAACTCTTTACATAATATCCCACTGCTTCTATTCTCTTCCTGAAAATATTATGAAACTAAATAAGTTAATCATAGGGCAAAATCCTTAGTTAATTATATTTACAAGCACAAATTTAGAAAGGCTTTAGAGTGTGGTGGTGAAGACCATGGAATGTGAAAACACTGCTTAGCTGCGCGACCTGGAGTAAACTACTAAACATTCTATGTCTCCGTTTACTTTTCTGTAAGATAGGAATGATAAAAGCCCTTATCTAATACAGGTTTCAAAAGCAACACGAGTTAATACACGTTAAGCACTTAGTACAGTTTCTGGTTCATAGTAATCACTTAATAAGTGCAGGTATTATTGTTTTTGCAAATTAGTTTCTGTGCTTAGGATACTCTGGTAAGAGTAATTGAGATATTTTAAGTAGCTTTGTATGCGTTGTATTATATAGATCCTAAAACTATACAAAATAAAAAGTGAAACCAGATATTTCCTTATCTCTAGTTTGCTCTTGTCAATTATGAATATATTTCTCTGTTATCTGATTTGGGATCAGACCTCAGAGTCAAATTAATTCACCTAAAGTCATAACAAAATACATTACATCAACCTTGCATTCTCCTAGTCCGAGAATCACAGGGACTTCAATGTAACTGTGAACAGCTTTTACCCTTTCCAAACAAATGATCAAACACTTCCCTTGCTCAAGTACATTTTTTATTTAGAACATTATTTAGGTATCAGGTCCCCTCAGAGAAATATTAAATAGCAGACTTAGTTCTTACTCTCAAGATTCAGTGTAAAAACAGGCAAATACACACTCAAATTATTGAGTCTTTTTGCATCATAATGCAAGGATGCTCTCAAAAACTCTGGGGCCAGGTGGAAAGAACATAGGAATAGCTTGAAGGGGATTCTATCAGATAAATGAAGAACTAGTTGGACATGAAAAAGAATGGTGGCATTCAAGAATTAGCAATTGAGTTTCCAAAGTCTATGAAACCATACTGATGGGGGTGGTGATGAGATAAAGAGAAAGAAAGGCTTTTCTATATAGAAAAATGGCAGCTAATGAACGTTCAATGAATTCTGGAAATTCACCAGTGTTATAATTAATTAAAGCAAGGATTATCTAAACCAGGGGTTCTCAAATGTCAGTGTGCATCAAAATCACCTAGAGCCTTGTTAAAACACAGATTACTGGATGCCATCCCCAGAGTTTCTAATTCAGCTGGCCTGAGGTGGGACCCAAAAATTTGCTTTTCTATCAAGCTCCCAGATTATGCCAAAACACCACTTTGAGAACCACTTATCTAAACAATCAGGTGAAGGGTTGTTGAAGAACAGGATATTCACACAAACAAGCCTTCTTTTCCTTCTTCTTCTTTTAATGTAATACTGTTTAACTTCAAAAAACATTGCAGCCTTCTAAACTAAACAAAACAAAAATAACAGAACATTGCAAATCGCAGTTAGGTACAGAAGGTTCTTGAATTTTCATTGATGGGCAGTGGCTCTTCACTTTGCTGACAATGAAGACTTCTACAGTTTGTTTAATAAACACTTTGAAAACGATTACACTTAGGCTTGGGGAGATGGCTCATACCTGTAATCTCAGAATTTTGCGAGGCCGAGGCAGGTGGATCACAAGGTTAGGAATTCAAGAACAGCCTGGCCAAGGTGGTGAAGGCCCATCTCTACTAAAAATACAAAAATTAGCCGGGCATGGTGGCTGGTGCCTGTAATCCCAGTTACTCGGGAGGCTGAGGCAGAGAATTATTTGAACCCAGGAGGCGGAGATTGCAGTGAGCTGAGGTTGCACCACCACACTCCAGCCTGGGTGACAGAGCGAATCTCAAAAAAAAAAAAAAAAAAAAAGATCACACTTAACTGGAAAAAAAAAAAAAAGCAAAGCTGGGCACAGTGGCTCACGCCTATAATCCTAGCATTTTGGGAGGCCGAGGTGGGCAGATCACCTGAGATCAGGAGTTCGAGACCAGCCTGACCAACCAACTAAAAATACAAAATTAGCCATGCGTGGTGGCACATGCCTGTAATCCCAGCTTACTTGGGAGGCTCAGGCAGGAGAATCGCTTGAACCTGGGAGGCAGAGGTTGTGGTAAACCGAGATTGTGCCATTGCACTCTAGCCTGGGCAACAAAAGCAAAACTCCATCTAGAAAAAAAAAAAAATCCAAAGACTCATGCCAACTGACACTCCTAAGTTGGAGACAACTAAGAATGGCAGCAGAATGCTATGTCACTATATATAGAAACATGACAATCTGAAACTAAATGTATGCCTGCTGCAAAGTCAACAGGTCCAGCCTCACCATGCATGCCCTGAGCTGCAGCTGCTCCAAAAGGCATTTTCCCCAACAGCCTCAACGCCAAGCAAGAAGCATCGAAAGTTTGTTTCAGTTTTGTTTTGTTCTTTTTACAAACCATAGATATATACAGTATCAACTGGCCACTGAGTATAACTTTTGACTCTCAAAAAACTTAACTACGAATGGCCTACCGGCCTACCGACTAGAAACCTTACTGATAACCTAAACAGTCTATTAACACATATTTTGTATCTTATATGTTTTATATACTGTATTCTTACAATAAGTAAGCTAGAGGAAAGAATATGTCTTTGAGAAAATCATAAGGGTCTGGGGGTGGTAGCTCATACCTGCAATCTCAGCACTTTCGGAGGTTGATGTGGGCGGATCACTTGAGGCCAGGAGTTCAAGACCAGCCTGGTCAACATGGCAAAACCCCATCTCTACTAAAAATACAAAAAAATTAGCCAGGTATGATGGCATCTAACTATAATCTCAGCTACTCAGGAGGCTGAGGCATGAGGATCACTTGAACCTGAGAGGGGGAGGTTCCAGTGAGCTGAGATTGCACCACTGCACTCCAACCTGGGCGACAGAGTAAGACTCCATCTCAGAAAAAAAAAAGGTGAAGTAGATGTCTTGAACTAAATGTCTTTGGTAATGGCAGAGGGTTACAAAGCCTGAAGAAATTAGGCTGGAAGACATTACTGCAGCCTGCAGCTTTGAAATAAAAAAAAATAGCAATAGAGAGACACCATCTCCAGTGAAAATTATTTTCGTAGCATTGCATCAGAGATTTCTTTTTCTAAGAAAGACGCTTGTCTTAGCAATATAGATTTTAAAATAATGTGAAGGATAAATGTTTTAAGACAAGTTTTAAAAAATCAATGTTGCTGCAGCCACTCTGCTTTTTATGGGGGACTAGGAATCACTTTACTCTGCAAAAATAAATTAACTCAGTTCTTTTGAACTGAGTATTACTTTCTTGCTAGATGTAAAACCACAAACCACTTTTTAAAAATTATTTGTGTGATAATGCGGTAGATTAAGGGAGATATTTTCAGAAAATATATATTTCTTTGCTCAGTACTATCTGTAAAACGTAGCTAGTTGACAACGCAATTCTGGCAGGTCCCAGACTTCTCTCCTTATGGAATCCACATTCCAATCTTAAGGCTGTTCTGAGGAATAAATGGACTTAGAGTTGTAATGGGCATAATTTCAACAGTGGCTCAAAGATCACCTCTCCAGCTCCTGCCTTTTTTACATGAATCTCATCAAAGATTTTGATGGGCATCCATGGGGAAAGGTCAGTTCCCCAAAGAAAAGCTCCTACTGGAAGAGGGGGAAGAAGCAGGACAGGCAAAAATACAGATTGTATGTCAGTGTTTGGTTCAGTGAAATCAGAATCTCTAAGGAAATAGGAGTTTGGAATAGGCAAGTGACAAGCTGGGGCAGCAGGATTTGGGAGACAAATCACAGAGGTAGCCAGTGGTCAGTAAGGGTGGAGGGAAGCTCTGGGTAGTCTGAAGGCTCAGCCTATCTGTCAGGTGGGGAAGGAGAAGGTGACCCAGAGAAACAGGGCCTGCTTTCATTTTTCCTATGTTGCAAGTGCATTATAAATACCACTTTCAGCAAAGCTGATAAGCCTGAAATTATGCAGCTCTGGGCTTAACGTTTTATATATTTTTATCCCATGCCTCAGTCAGCATTGCCTCCCCCTCCCACTTCCTCCCACTTTTTTACCCCAGTAAGATACCCTTTTGTCACTTGCTGTCATAGCAATGCATTGTAGAGCCAGGAAAGGAGGGCAAAGCGAAGGCTTTGAAGGCTGAAACCTATTTTACTTGGTCTGCAGTACCCAGCTCCTTCCTTCTCATCTCCAAGGGCTGTAGGAATTTTCCCAGTGGTTCCAAACTCTAGTTGGGATCTGCCTTTAGATGGAAAGCCAAAGTCAGATGTGCCAGTTGAGAACCCAGAGGGGAAAGTGTGTCCAGCCTTTTTGGCTCATCTGCATTCCACGATAATGATATACAAAGAAACACATAATTAAAGACATTCCAAGGTGCACATAAGCATGCACACTTATTTACTTGGTTTTGAGAAGATGTTTTAATATTGCATAGTTTTAAAAGTTTATAAAATTGTAGAAAATTGCCGTTTCTTTTTCCTCTGATGATGTTAACTTAGCATGGCTCTCATTTTTTTAGAGCGCCCAAATATAGAGTGGTACATGCAATGTATATATCACAAACACAGAAATGTGCTTTCGGTTTCATGAACTTAGGTCAAGGATCCATTTTTCTAGCATTAAGTTTTAAGGGTAAGAGTTGAATAGTGACTAACGATTATACTTACCTCCTAAAAATAAAATGCTGAAGAACAAGAAAGAGATTGAGCAAGGGGACCTCTTCAAGTCATAGCCTGCCATCAGCCCCAATTGGACCTGACAATAGCCTTACACACTGATGTCCTTCAAAAGATTAAAAAACAAAGTTATTGAGACTTTCCTTTTATGGACAGTCTTGTTTTTTAAAAAGATAAATCTGAAACAGCAAGGTACATACAGTCTCTGACATGAGGAGCTACTGGGATGGAGTGAAGCAAGCACTGACCTTGGAGTTAGCTGACAGCTTTGCACTGGGAAATATAGGTAGGGCAGAGGGCTTACATTCACTGGGCCTCAATTTTCACCTCAGCAAAATGGGGATATTAACACCTGTCTCAAAATAAAATGTAAGTAAGGTACCTGGGATGTGAGATACTCAAAAACTGCTAATTTCCTTCCCCAGCAGCAAAAATAATTATTTGAAAGAGGCAGCATGGGGTGACAGAGCATAACCTATGTATGAAGAATGAAGCAGAAGGCTGGCCTGGCATGGTGGCTCATGCCTGTAATCCCAGCACCTTGGGAGGCTGAGGTCGGAGGATCACTTGAGTTCAGGAATTGGAGCCCAGCCTGGACAACATAGTGAGATTTTGTCTCTACTAAAAGTTAAAAAATAGGCCGGGCACAGTGGCTCACGTCTGTAATCCCAGCATTTTGGGAGGCTGAGGCAGGCAGTTACTTGAGGTCAGGAGTTCAAGACCAGCTGGCTAACATGGTGAAACCCGTCTGTACTAAAAATCCAAAAATTAGCAGGGCATGATGTTGCATGCCTGTAATCCCAGCTACTAGGGAGGCTGAGGCAGGAGAATAACCTGAACCTGGGTGGCGGAGGTTGCAGGGAGCCAAGATTGCACCACTGCACTCCAGTCTAGGTGACAAAGTGAGACTCTGTCTCAAGCAAACAAATAAAACTAAGAATGAAGAAGGTAATGGCAACATGAGGGAGCTCTGGGTTGACTATTTTGATTTGTTCAATAAAGTAAAAAGTCAAGATCAGGAACAAAAGGCAGGTGGAAATGGTTGGAAAAATAAGGTAAAAGAAAAGAGGAAAAGCTGTAAATTAGGTGTTCCGAAGATTGACCTATAGAGATACTAGAGATTCAGTATATTTCTGGGTGATATTGAGCACTCCTTTGAGGCTTGAGATTAGGAAGTTAAGGTGACACCAAGTGGTGCAATTGTATGATTCTCTAGCAGTGCTTGGGTACACAGGTGCACACACAGAACTAGGGGATGTTTGAGGTTATTTGAGCCTGGACTTTTTGCAAGACGAGTGTGGCAAAAGGAGGGAGGCAAGGAAATGAGAAGTATATTCAAAGGCCTAATCATAATAATAATTATGAAATTTAAACCAAAGACAGAAAAAAAGACAGCAAGAGATTGCTTTGAAAGAAGGGAGTGTTATTGATATTCATTTCAGGTCTAATGTGAATTATGTTACCTTTCCCTTAGAGGGCAGAAGCAGTTAAGACCAACTCTGTTTTGTTTTTTATTTTTATTTAAATAGGGTCTCACTCTGTCACCTCACCCAGGCTGGAGTACGGTGGTGTGATCTCGGCTCACTGTAACCTTTGTCTCCTGGGTTCAAGTGATCCTGTGGCCATAGCCTCCCGAGTAGCTGGAATTGCAGGTGCTCACCACTACGCCTGGCTTTTTATTATTATTATTATTATTATTATTTTAAAACTAGAGACAGGGTTTACACCATGTTGGCCAGGCTGGACTCAAACTCCTGACCTCAAGTGATCCACCTGGCTCAGCCTCCCAAACTGCTGGGATTATAAGCAGGAGCCACTGCACGCCCCTCACCCCCCCCTCGCCCCAACTTTGTTTTGAAATAATAATATTTTATCTCCATTATATTAGCAACTAAACCCAAAAGTTCATCAACAGAATAATACAATATGAGCAAGAACAGTTTATTTTAGGAATACACAAGTGCTTAAATATTACATTGAATGATGAAAGAATTACCAAATGATCGTATCATTAGATACTGTTATCAGTTATCTATTGCTGTGTAACAAACCACCCAAAAACTTTGTAACATAAAGTAACCAATGTATTCTACTCATAGATTCTCTGGGTCAGTAATCAGAACAGAGCACAGCAGGGACAATTTATCTCTGCTCCACAATGTCTAGAGCCTCAGCTAAGAAGACTCAAAGTCTGGAGTGACTTGATTGCTGAGGGACAGAATCATCTGGAGGTATCATTACTCACTTGTTTGGTACTTGAAGCTGGACATGGTTTCAGACCTCAGCTGGGTCATCAGATGGAAAACTTACACATGGCCTCTCCAGGTGCTTTCTTCAGGGCTTAATCTGAGCTTTCATAGCATGACTGATGTATTCTAAGAATAAGCATTTCAAGAGAAGAAGGTGGAAGTGCTTGACATTTTTTTTTTTTTTTTTTTTGAGATGGAGTCTCGCTTTGTCACCAGGCTGGAGTGCAGTGGTGTGATCTCAGCTCACTGCATCCTCCGACTTCCTGGTTCAAGTGATCCTCCTGCCTCAGCCTCCTGAGTAGCTGGGATTACAGGCACGCACCACCATGCCCAGATAATTTTTGTATTTTAGTAGAGACAGGGTTTCACCATGTTGGCCAGAATGGTCTCAATCTCCTGATCTCGTGATCCGCCTGTCTCAGCCTCCCAAAGTGTTGGGATTACAGGCGTGAGCCACTGCACCCAGCCAGTGCATGGCATTTTTATGATCCAGCCTCATAAATAACATAGTAGCCCTTCTGCAGTACTTTTTGTCCAGGCAGCCACAGGGATCTTCCTAGGTTCAAGAAAACAGGATATGAACCCCAACAATCTGTATTAGTCAGTGTTCTCCAGAAAAACAGAACCAATAGTATATATACAAGAGGGAATTTATTATGGGAATTGGCTCATGCAATTACAGAGACTGAGAAGTCCCATGATACATTGCTTGCAAGCTGGTGAAGCAGGGAAGCTAGTGGTGTAATTCAGTCTGAGCCCAAAGGCCTGAGAACCAGGGAGCCAATAACATGACTCTCAGCTTGAGGCCAAGGGCCGAGAAACCAGCAGCCTCTGGTTGAACCCTTAGAGTTGGAATGCTCAAGAACCAGGAGTTCTGATGTAAAAGGGCAGGAAAAGATGGGGATCACAGCTCTAGAAGACAACACATTTGCCTTTCCTCTGCCTTTTTGTTCTATCCAGCACCTCGGTGAATATGATGGTGTCTGCCCACGTTGGATGAGGGCAGATATTCTTTACTTAGTCCACAATTCAATGCTCATCTCTCCCAGAAACACCTTCACAGACATACCCAGAAATAATGTTTTACCAGATGTCTAGGTTTGCCTTAATTCAGTCAAACTGACACCTAAAATTAACCACCACAAGTTCACCCCTTGTCAACTTGTCACACATACGTCTTTTTAAAATTTTAATTAATTTATTATTATTGTTATTTTGCCAAAGCCAAATACTTCTGAATCATATGCCTCTCCTTAAACTACACTTAATCTTCAAATAAAGACAGTAACAAGCTGGGTGTGGTGGCTCACTCCTGTAATCCCAACACTTTGGGAGGCTGAGGTGAGAGGATCTCTTGAGCCCAGGAGTTCCAGAGCAGCCTGGGCAACATAGTGAGACCCTGTCTCTACAGAAATAAAAATAAAAAAATTAGCCAGGCCTGGTGATCTCAGATACTGGGGACTGAGGTGGGAAGATTGCTTGAGCCCAGGAATTCAAGGCTGCAGTGAGCCATGATTGTACCACTGCACTCCAGCCTGGGCAACGGAGTGAGACCCTGTCTTAAAATGAATGAATGAATGAATAAATAAATAAATAAAACAAGGTCATAGTTCCACCTAACATGATATAATTATCCTGTGCACAACTGAAAACACACTAGTCCCTTCCCCAGTAGATGAGGCAAAGTTCTTGAGTAATGTTTAGTCTTCTCCTTATATCCCATAATTTAAACACCATGATATAAAATTATGAACACTTAAAAATATTGACGTAAAGTCAAAACAGCTAGCTTATCTTACATAACAAAGGAGTAAGAGAGAAAAAGCCTGTTTTTGCTTAATATGTGTATATATACACACAAATGTACTTTTTGGGGGGTGGGGTATAGAATCTTAGTCGCCCAGGCTGGAGTGCAGTGGCGTGATCTCTGCTCACTGCAACTCTGCCTTGCTGGCTCAGGTGATCCTCCTGCTTTAGCCCCTGAGTAGCTGGAACTACAGGCACACACCACCACACTCAGCTAATTTTTGTATTTTCAGTAGAGACAGGTTTTTGCCATGTTGCTCAGGCTCGTCTCAAACTCCTAGACTCAAGTGATCTGCCCGCTTTGGCTTCTTAAAGTGCTGGGACTACAGGTGTGAGCCACCATGCCTGGCCACAAATGTATTCTTAACAAAATAGGGAGGAAACTCTTATGACAATTATAGTCTTTGAGTCCATAACTGGTCACATGGTTGTAACTGTTGTTTATAACTAACTTCTATTACCTATTCTGTATTCTCTCTGCCTTCAGTAAGTACCTCAACTGGTCACAGTTCTTTATCTGGTAAGGTGACCCAAATCTTTATTCCCAAAGGATCTGGACCATTTGAAGTCCTGCCTCGTTTTAGCTGTAGTTTCCCATTGACTTTAGTCACAGGGCATGGTAATACTAAGAGGTACCCCAAGGGATCTCCTGTATTCCAGACATACTATTTCTTACCAGCATTGTGGAGTATCCAATTTGGTAGTCCAAATCAATCATCCCAGCCAACACTATAACTCTCTTCTTAGTCTGCTGACCCAGAGTCCTGAGGCACCCAAAGTGACCAGGTGGCAGTCTTAACTTCCAATTCAATGAAATCATTATTGTGGCTCCAGACGAAAGCATTCCTCCCCATGGAACTAGACCTTTGGACCAGCAGAGCATGTCTTGGGAACAGGAAGCAAAAATTTTGCTAGTGGATCACTAGGGGTAATGGTGAGTGGTGCCACCTCCATTTCCACCCCTTGATTGCTGGACCCATGAATTCTGATTCTGGGAGAAACAGTACCATATATTGGATGCTGATTCAGAAGAATATACAGCCTTCTGGAGAACTCTGCCCCAGTTATATTGCCTTCTGGAGAACTTTGCCCCAGCTCTATAAGGTATTGCCACGTAATGGAAAATATAACTGCAGCTTCAAAAGTCCATTCCACCAGTCTATCAAGCCAGCTGCTTCAAGGTTGTGGGGGACATTGTAAGACCAGTGAATTTCATGAGTATAAGCCCACTGCTGCAATTCTTTAGCTCTGAAGTGAGTTCTTTGGTCAGTCCACAGATGACAGGTGGAAGCAATGGAGACAGTGTCAAGCATGTGGAATGAGAGATTCTGTGGCCGTCTTCAAAAACAATGTGCCAGCTGGGCGCAGTGGCTCATGCCTGTAATCCCATCACTTTGGGAGGCCGAGGCGGGTGGATCACAAGGTCAGGAGTTCGAGACCAGCCTGACCAACATGGTGAAACCGTGTCTCTACTAAAAATACAAAAATTAGCCGGGGGTTATGGTGTGCATCTGTAATCCCAGCTACTCAAGAGGCTGAGGCAGGAGAATCATTTGAACTCAGGAGGCAGAGGTTGCAGTAAGCCAAGATCGCACCACTGCACTCCGGCCTGGGTGACAGAGCAAGACTGTCTCAAAAAAAAAAAAAAAAAAAATCTGCTACAGATACTGAAAACTTATCTAATAAAATTCAGCAGCCTTTTCCATTTGAAAGCTCTTAGATCAAAATAAATAGAAGGATGGATATGCAAAATAAATGAAAGCACCATCCCAAAGAAATACTTGTGAACCTAGGTTCACAGCAGCATTATTCACAATAGGTCAAACAACCCAAATTTCTGAGGTTGCAATGATCTGAAATTTATTCATCTTGGATGAATAATGATCTGTTGAATAAAGAAATGTATGATATACATACAATGGAAAATTATTCAGCCTTAAAAAGTAAGGAGATTCTGATAGATGCTATGCTGCAACATGGATGAACCTTGAGGACATTATTCAACCTTAAGTGAAACAAGCTAGTCACAAAGAGACAAACACTGTATGATTCTACTTATATGAGGTATCTAGAGTAGTCAAATTCATAGAAACAGGAAGTAGAATGGTGGTTCCCAGGGCCTGGGGGTAAGGGAAATTGTTCAGTGGGTTCAGAGTTTCGGTTTTGCAAGATGAAAAGAATTCTTGTGATTGATTATATGATAATATGGATATACTTAACACTACTAAACTACATATTCTAAATTGATTAAAGGCTGGTCTGAGGGCAGTAATGTATACAACTAATTGATTACAACTAGTTACAGATTTCTTTGTTCCTTCTCCACTCCCACTGCTTCACCTGACTAGCTTTAAAAAAAAAAAGTAAAACAAAAGGTTAAGATGATAAATTTTGTTATATGTATTTTATCATTTTTTTCTTTTCTTTTTTGAAACAGAGTCTAGATCTGTTGCTCAGGCTGGAGTACAGTGGCATGATCTCTGATCATTGCAAACTCCACCTCCCAGGCTCAAGTGATCCTCAAACCTTAGCCTCCCGAGTAGCTGGGATTACAGGCGTGCACCTGCACTCCCCACTAATTTTTGTATTTTTAGTAGAGACGAGTTTTCATCACGTTGGCCAGGCTGGTCTCAAATTCCTGACCTCAGGTGATCCACCCATCTTGGCCTCCCAAAGTGCCAGGATTCAGGGGTGAACCACCACACCCAGCCTGTGTAACAATTTTTAAAAATAAATAGAAAATTTTCTAGATATGCTAAAGAATGCTATGGCAGATACTGCGTATCTGTATGCTCTAGAATGAACATACAGGCAGAAGCTTAAAAAACTACATTTTCTAGACTCTCCTGTGGCTAGGGCTTGAGATGTGATTTGCATCCCACCAAACAGAAGCACTCGTTGGGACTGATTTGAAACTGAGTCATCTGCAGAGAGAGGTGATATCAAGAGGATCTGCTTTGTTGGGGTAGACTGTGGCAGAGCTGGCATGGTCTGGAGCCAGCTGCTGTGCAGCAGCTTATGAATTTGGCAGATGACTTCTTGATTCAGCAGCTTTCAACATCAGTGATGTCTGCATTCCCAATTTTGGTCAAGGCAGAGAAGTAATGGGGTCCAGGAGTTGCTCCTGAATCTTTAGCCTAAGTCCTAATCCTCAAAATTTCACAATTTGCATATAAAATGATTGTATCTGTAGAGAATCAGAGACATTGTTTTAGAAAGAAAACTTTTTTTTTGAGACTGAGTTTTGTCTTCTCTCCCAGACTGAAGTGCAGTGGCATGATCTTGGCTCATTGCAACCTCCACCTCCCGGGTTCAAGCGATTCTCCTGCCTCAGCCTCCCTAGTAGCTGGGATTACAGGGGCACACCAACAAGTCTGGCTAATTTTTGTATTTTTTTTTTAGTAGAGACAGGGTTTCACCATATTAGCCAGGCTGGTCTCGAACTCCTTACCTCAGGTGATCCACCCTCCTTGGCCTCCCAATGTTGGGATTACAAGCGTGAGCTACCTCGCCTGGGCTAGAAAACTATTAGAACTAATGAAAAGTTAAATAAAGTGGCCAAATTTAAGCCAACTACATGAAAAACAATACTTTTTCTTTAACCCAGCAATAATCATGTAGAAATGTAATTTTAAAATCCCGTATCAGATGACAACAAACTTGATAAGAATCAGGAATAAATTTATAAGAAATGCTCTAGACCTATTCAGCACACAAGTTTCATTTCAGTCCTCTTTCCCTCTGTCCCACATTCTCCAAACTAAATCAGTAAATAACTAAAAGGACTATTATAACAAAATATTTCATGAGAACTGTAGTTTCAGTAATAAGAAAACCCATTTTTGCCTATCAGCTGAGCAAATTAAAATTCAATTCTTCTTTAACCATTACTATTTTCCATCCCAAGGTTTTGTTTTTGTTTTAACTTCTATGTTAGAGTTAAGAAAACAAAAACTCTACACCCCATAAATCAAGGCAAACTTTTTCATTTTTAGAGAAAATGAAAGAGGTTAAGAGGAAAACAATTCTAAAGAAGCAATGTTTCTGCCTTGGGGAGAGAAATCTTTAAAACAATCCTTATGAAACTGTTCCCGTCATTCCCTTCATAAATCATGCATGTATAAGTAATGTTTAAAGATTTTGGGAAAGGAGCTGTTGCACAAGGGATAATGGGATGTGTTATTTTGTTTCTGTATTTTTCTCTTTCCTTTTTTTTTTTTTTTTTATAGTTGCTGGTCATTTATTGGTCAAAAAATAAAGAGGGTGTCTCTGTCAGAAGCAGTCAAAAAATAATAGATCTGATGAAATATGGATGCCTGGGCTATATTAATCATAGTAAACTGTGTTTATATTTAACATAAGTAAATTATGTTTAAGAAACATAGCCAAGGCGGGCACAGTGGCTCACACCTGTAATCCCAGCACTTTGGGAGGCCGAGGCAGGTGGATCACAAAGTCAGGAGTTCAAGACCAGCCTGCCAATATGGTGAAATCCCGTCTCTACTAAAAATATTTTAAAAATTAGCTGGGCCTGGTGGTGGGCACCTGTAATTCCAGCTACTCGGAAGACTGAGGCAGGAAAATCGCTTGAATCTGGGAGGTGAAGGTTGCATTGAGCCGAGATGGCACCATTGCACTCCAGCCTGGGCGATAGAGCAAGACTCTTTCTCAAAAAAAAAAGAAAAAGAAAAAGAAAAGAAACATAGCCAAATGATGGTAAACTGCAAGTTCTTTCCTTATAGATTCAGAACCACATCAATTTCTCCACTTTTTTTGATAAAGGAATCACTTTGGAAAATTATGTATTTCTATAATCCATGAATTTGGGGTATTTATATGGATTTATCATGATTAAAAATACCAATTATCTTGTAAAACAATATACATATACAAATCAGTTGGGTCCTCTGGGAAGCAGATGCTGAGCTGGAATTAAGAATGCAAAAGGCTGGGCTGGGTGCAGTGACTCACACCTGTAATGCCGGCACTTTGGGAAGCCCAGGCAGGTGGATTACCTGAGATCGGGAGTTCAAGACCAGCCTGACCAACATGAAGAAACCCTGTCTCTACCAAAAACACAAAATTAGCCAGGCGTGATGGCGCATGCCTATGATCCCAGCTACTCGGGAGGCTGAGGCAGGAGAATCGCTTGAACCCAGGAGGCAAAGGTTGCAGTGAGTCAAGCTTGCACCATTGCACTCCAGCCTTGGCAACAAGAGTGAAACTCTGTCTCAAGAAAAAAATGAAAACGCTTATTGAGGAGTAACATACGTGAGAGGAGTAACATAAAGTGAGGAGAAAGGAGGAAGAAGAACTGGGTCAGGGAGCCATCAGACCACGATGCAGATTAGCTGCAGACTCAGCTGGCCCAACTGGGAGCTCCGCAGCAAAGATTGCCCATTAGAGGGGTCCTGCATAGGGCAAAAATGGCCAGGCTCTGTTCCACCATCTTGCTAAGTCACTGACTGGGGCCACCTCAAAAAAAGTATGACCTTGGCTCAAAAGCTAACAGACATGTAAAGGAGTTAACAGCTGGTGGTTGTTGGCTAAATCACACAGTTCTTGCAGTTGAGCAAGAAGTCCTATCTTTTTTTGGGTGGGGGGAACAGGGTCTCACTCTGTTACCTAAGCTGGAGTGCAGTGGTGTGATCATGACTTATTGGAGCCTTGACCTCCTGGGCTCAGGTGATCCTCCCTACTCAACCTCCCAAAAGCTGGAACCACAGGCACAAGCCACTATGCCCAGCTAATTTTTGTATTTTTTTTTTCTGGAGAGATGGAGTTTGGCTATGCTGCCCAGGCTGGTCTCAAACTCCTGGGGTCAAGCAATCCTCCCACCTCAGCCTCCTGAGTAGTTGCAAGTATGAGTGTACACCACCATGGCTGGCTAATTTTTTTTAATTCTTGTAGAGACCGGGGTCTCTTTGTGTTGCTCAGACTGGTTGTATACTCTTCACCCCAAGATCCTATAACCTCAGCCTCACAAAGTGCTAGAATTAGAGGCATGAGCCACTGTACCCAGCTTGAATTGTCTTAAACTGTTTTTTACTAGCATTTAATTTCAGCCTCTTCCCATTCTAATCTATAGTTAAAATTAAGAATTTTTTTTTTTTTTTAGCAAAAATTTTATATTTTATATGGAACGCTTCACGAATTTGCATGTCATCCTTGCGCAGGGGCCATGCTAATCTTCTCTGTATCGTTCCAATTTTAGTATATGTGCTGCCGAAGCGAGCACTAAGAATTTTTTTTTTAGGGCAGGCACAGTAGCTCAGGCCTGTAATCCCAGCACTCTGGGAGGCCAAGATGAGTGGATCACCTGAGGTCAGCAGTTTGAGACCAGCCTGGCCAACATGGTGAAACCCTGCCTTCACTAAAAATACAAAAATTAGCCAGGTGTGGTCGTGGGCACCTATAATCCCAGCTGCTAGGGAGGCTGAGGCAGGAGAATCTCTTGAACCCAGGAGGCAGAGGTTGCAGTGAGCCAAGATCATGCCATTGCACTCCAGCCAGGGCAACAAGAGTAAAATTCCATCTCAAAAAACAAAACAAAACAAAAAAAGAATAGTTGGTTCCACTTGCTGGAGTGCTAAGAAAAAAATAAAAATGAAAAAAAAAAAAGATTAAAATAAATAAATAAATAAATAAAAAGAATAGTTAGGATTACAGGCGTGAGCCACCACGACCGACTCTTTTTTTGTATTTCTTAAGTGCATTTCTTTCTTTCTTTCTCTTTCTTTCTTCTCTCTCTCTCTTTCTTTCTTTCTTTCTTTCTTTCTTTCTTTCTTCTTTTCTTTCTTTCTTTCTTCTTTCTTTTTGAGACAGAGTTTTGCTGTTGTCCAGGCTGGAGTGCAACAGCATGATCTAGATTCACTGCAACCTCCGCCTCGGGGGTTCAAGCAATTCTCCTGCCTCAGCCTCCCAAGTAGCTGGGATTACAGGCATGTGCCACCACACCTGGCTAATTTTGTATTTTTAGTAGAGATGAGGTTTCTCCATATTGGTCAGGCTGGTCTCGAACTCCCAGCCTCAGGTGATCCGCCCACCTTGGCCTCCCAAAGTGCTGGGATGACAGGTGTGAGCCACCACATCCAGCCTCTTAAGTGCATTTTTGAGACTGTCTCATAGTCCATTTTAGAATTATCAGTGAATAGCTTTGCCCTATATATTGGCCAATTGTAGCCATTACCCCTCCTTTTTGTTTGGTATGTATATGTAACATATTATACATACAAAAAGATTATCTATATATGTTTATGCACCTGGCCACAATGAAGTAAAAGTTATCATATTTTCCCTTTATGATTTGTGTTTTTTGTCTGATTTAAGAAACCCTAGGCTGGGCGTGGTGGCTCACGTCTATAATCCCAACACTTTGGGAGGCCGAGGTGGGTGGATCACCTGAGGTCAGGAGTTCAAGACCAGTCTGGCCAAAGCGGTGAAACCCCATCTCTATTAAAAATACAAAAAATTATCCGGGCATGGTGGCATGCGCCTGTAGTCCCAGCTACTTGGGAAGGCTGAGGCAGGAGAATCGCTTGAACCCGGGAAGCAGAGGTTGCAGTTAGCTGACATGGTGCCACTGCACTCCAGCCTGGGCAACAAAGCCAGACTCCCTCTCAAAAGCAAACAAACAAAGAACAACAACAACAAAAAAACACCTTTTCTACTATTCTTGCTGGATGCAGTGGCTCATGTCTGTAATCCTAATACTTTGAGAGGCGGAGGCAGGTGGATCACCTAAGGTCAGGAGTTGAAGACCAGCCTGACCAATATGGAGAAACCCCATTTCTACTAAAAATACAAAAATTAGCCTGGCGTGGTGGCTGTAATCCCAGATACTCAAGAGGCTGAGGCAAGAGAATCACTTCAACTCGGGAGGTGGAGGTTGCAGTGAGCCGAGATCACGCCACTGCACTGCAGCCTGGGCCACTGAGCACGACGTTTTCACCAATGCACTGCAGTGGCGCGATCTCGGCTCAATGCAACCTCCACCTCATGGGTTCAAGCTATTGTCCTGCTTCAGCCTCCCAAGTACAGGCATGTGCCACCACACCTAGCTAGTTTTTTTGTATTTTTGGTAGAGACAGGTTTTCCCCATGTTGGTCAGGATGGTCTCGATCTTTTGTCCTCGTGATCCGCCTGCCTCGGCCTCCCAAAGTGTTGGGATTACACGCATGAGCCACTGCACCCGGCCATCTTCTCAGAGTTTTATAATTTTGCTTTTTGCATTTTCTTCAATCCAATGATACTGTATTGTGTAGGGTGTGAGTTAGGAGTACATTTTTTTTCTATGTGCGTTTATCTATTGTGCATTATTTCATTCACTGAACAGTATAGTCTTTACCTATTCATTTGCAATGCTTACGGTATCAGGTTCCTATATATTTGGCTGTCTGCTGATCCATTGGTGTGTAGGTTCTTGAGCTAATATCCACTGTTTTACTTTAGCTATGTAATCAGTTTTCACATCTGGTAAATCAAGTTCCCCTATCTTCTTGTTTTACAGGAGAATTAGCCTTTTGCTCTTCCACATACATTTGAGAATGAGTTTATCAAATTCTGTAACAATCCCTGTTGGGAATTTCGTTAAAGTCCCATTGCATTTGGATATGATAAATTTGAGGAGGTATTACAACTTGAATCAACTAGAAGGAGACTTTTGCAAAAAGTCTCATCTTCTCTCTTAGAAGATAAGCTTGGACATATCCTATAAGCTCCCTGCAGTAATCCCGAAAACGAAGTGCGAGAAATAGTCCCATATATCTTGGAGAACCTCTGATAATCTCTTCTAACTGTACCATCTTTGCAAAGGCAGGGAAGGAAACGGGGGTTAGGGGACTCAAAGTATTAGCTAAAGGTGAGTAAAGGGTGGGCATCCAGTGTTCTTCTCAGTCACTATTTTCTCTGGTGTATTTTCTGAAGCCATATTATCTGGAGGAGTGGAATTGAATGGAGGCATTGGAAAGAGAGAGGGTGAGGAAGAGAACGAAAGGTGAATATGTTCTGGAGGAGAGAGTATGTTAACTGCTGATGACTGAAACTGCTGTTTCTTCTACCTGTTCGGCTCTGAAGTTCAAGGGAAGGAATCCTGAATAGGGGCTGGAAAAAAAAAACACGTTAGAGAGAAGGTAACATTTGAGCTGAGGGCGCGCGTATGGTGGATAAGAGTTCCAGCGCGAGCGTGTACCTGGGAGCTGGCGTGGGACTGTGGCGGGCTGCACTGGAGAAAAAAGGAGACAGGCATTCTGAATAGCATATGCAGGAGACAGAGACAGAAGTGATGTGTTTGTAGGAGGCAAGAGCAGTTCATTTTGAGTGGGAGACATAGCTGGAAAGATAAGTAGCGGCCCAATTGTGCAAGGCCATGAATACCAGGTTAAGGACTTTGGACTTTATCCTGGGACTCCAGTGTGAGTTCTTAAACAGAAGAGTAAGTAGCTGGGTCCGAAGTTCGCGTCAGGAGGATCACTGTGGCTGCAGTAAGGTAGAGAACCAGGTTGCCGCGTCTTGGCCAGCGGGGCCGGCAAAGGCGCGGCGTGTTGCACTTCCACCTGTAGGGGGCACACTGAAGGACCGAACGCCCACCCCGCCCCCGTCCTCGCCGCTCTACTCCGACGCGCCGTGCTCGGAACTCAGCTAGCCTGCCCGGACACGCCCCTCTCGGGCTTCGGCTAATTCCGCCTGGACGCGCCTCCGTGCGTCACGTCCGCTGTGGCGTGAGGCTCGTTAGAGCTGAGGAGGGGAGCGAAATGAAGCTTTTGCGCCTGCGCCAAGGCTCAGCCATCGGCTGTAGAAGCTGAGGGGCCGGTGCGGGGGATTGCGGGGGTACAGTTTTACGTTTACACGCGCCTAAACGTCTGCACGTTTCTGAGTCCGCATGGTTGCCTTCTCTTGCTGAATGGCTTATAGGTGTTTTGTTTTGTCCCAAGAGATACAGGCAAACAGTCCTGTGGTGCGGGAGTGCTCCTTGACCTTAGCGGTGAGGACCCTGGCACTCCCTCTAGGTCTCCGCCGCGAAGCACAGCGTCTCTTCACTGCAGTTTCCCTCCAGTTGCTTGCCCCGTCTGCGGCCCAAACTGCCATGCTAGTGAAAAGCTGTCGTGGCCGCTAAGCATGCCCAGCCCAGGCTGTAATACATGTTTCTAGGGCTTGTTTTCCTCTGCAGTCAAATCAGAGATTCGGAGTTGAAGGGGACCTTAGGTCAACATGCCCAACCCCTTGGCCCTAGTGATTGAAGGTACGAATTTTACTTGCACACCCCGAAAATCGCCGGTTTCCTGGGATCAACGTTAATTATGTAGTCCTGGAAGTTTCCTGCGTACAAATTTCATTCCTTCAATATTTGTTGCTACCTACTGTGTGCAGGTATTGTAGGTCCTGGGTATACGATTAAAACTGGTGATGAACGAAACTCACAGGATTGTTGCTCTTGGCCAGGGGCGGTGGCTCACGCCTGTAATCCCAGCACTTTGGGAGGCCGAGGCAGGCGGATCACAAGGTCAGGAGTTCGAGACCAGACTGACCAATATGGTGACACCGCGTCTCTACTAAAAATACAAAAATTAGCCGGACGTGGTGGCGTGCACCGGTAGTCCCAGCTACTCCGGAGACTGAGGCAGGAAAATCACTTGAACCTGTGGGGTGATGGTTGCAGTGAGCCAAGATCTCTGCATTCCAGCCTGGGTGACAAAGTGAGATTCTGTCTCAAAGATTATCGGTCTCTAGGAGTTTACATTCTATTTGGAGACAAAAGGGAAACCAACAACCAAAAATAAAGGCCTGATTTGATTTAGTACTAACATGAAATAAACAGGACATAAGGTAGAAATACACAGGTGAGAATTACTTGGAGTGATAGGAGACGGCCTCTGGGAGGTGGGATGTTTATAACCAGCCAAGTGAACAGTAGTACGAGTTCTGGGCTGAGAAAGAACAGTGTTCTTGAGGCAGGTTGTTGTTTTCTAGAAGGCCAGTGTGACTGGAGTGTAGTGAGGCAAGGCTGTGAATGGTGAGAAAACGTTGAGAATGTGAGCAGGAGCCAGATGCATGCCTTTGTGGTGTACGGAAGTTTGAAATGTATTCTAAGAGCAATGGGAAGCCAAGCAATAGTTTGTGGTACAGGCTTGATCTTGGTTCATTTGGAACCGTACAAACCAATCTTTTCCCCCAAATCACAACTCTTTAAATATTTGAAGAGAGCTGACATGTTCTCCTGAGCCCCTTCTCATGCCCCCAGCTCCTCCCCAAGCTGGAGTTTCTCTACATCTTCTTATCCAAAGATTTATGGATGAATTTCAGAACATCATTCTGAACACTTTGAAAGTGAAGGGTTTTTCAAATGTAAATTATGTATGTATGTTTTTATTTTTTAAATAAAAAAGTAGAAATGGATCTCACCAGCCTGGTCTCGAACTCCTGAGCTCAAATGATCCACCTCCCTCAGTCTTCCAAAGTGTTGGGATTACAGGTGTGAGCCACTGCACCTGGCCGGTGTGTGTGTGCGTGTGTGCGTGCGTGTGTGTGTGAGACGGAGTCTCATTCTGTCACTCAGGCTAGAGTCCAGTGGCACAATCTCAGCTCACTGCCACCTCCACCTCCTGGGTTCAAGGGATTCTCCTGCCTCAGCCTCCCAATTAGATGGGATTAGAGGCGCTGACCGCCATGCCCAGTTAATTTTTCTATTTTTAGCAAAGACAAGGTTTACCACGTTGGCCAAGGCTGGTTTCGAACTCGTGACCTCAAGTGATCTACCTACCCTGGCCTCCCAAAGTGCTGGGAGTATAGGCATGAACCACCTTGCCCCGCTGGCCTGTATATTTTTAAAAGAAATAACCGAAGACTTTCTTTTTCTTTTTCAGATTTTCAAAGAGGTCCTGTAAAGAAATCTTTACAAGAACCACTGAACATTTCTCGTCTACGTGATCCTGGCTATTGTTCTTAGGAATAGCAGGACACAATGTCAGCTTCAACCCAGGCTAGTTCCTCTAAACTGCATTCTTATCGGTGACATGAAAATAATAGGGTTCATATGGGGATTAAATGAGATGATACTTCAAAAGTGATCATTAATGATAAACCATGAGGTGTCTGCCACAAAGTGCCACTATTATAAAACAGTGGCCTGGAGGGACAGTTTATAAATACTGCTCCTTTAGCATTCCACTGACATTCACTGAGTGCCTGTTCTGTGTAGAGGACCTGGTGAAAAAGAGCTGCCTTCCAGTTTATTATGTAGTTGAAAGAACCACAAAAGATACAAAACACGATAGACCGAATGCCCTGAGAGAAAGTGCAGTGTTCTGGGAGCTGTAGAAGAGGTCTCAGTATCCACTGGAGGAAAGTGCTTATTGGAGTTCATATTTGGAGTGGGTTGAAAAGATGAACAAATGCAATCTAACACACACAGAAAATCGATACTACATATACACATTTTATTCTTGATGACGTGGAAAGACCAGTTAGAAACACTGCAATCACTTCTACTACCCAGCAGACACTCAGCAGTAGGTTTCCAGACAGAGCACCTGTATCTTTTGTCCGGTCTGTTTACTATACATTGCGTGCTCTGGGCAGTCCTTATCTTCGTGTTCGGGAACAAAGTACACACATCCCTTTCCGAAACGAAGGGCCCAGGGACTCCGAGAGGGGTGGGAGCCCCTCACGACCAGACGACACAATGGGGGCCTCTTTACCGTAGTTCTCACCCCCTCTGCAGGCCCCACTTTGCCAGGGTTCGACTTCTCGGGCCTTTTCGCCCCTCCTCTGGAGCCCCCAGGAGCGCAACCACAGCCCGGTCGGGCGCCCTGCCTCCTCCCCCCGTCACCGAACTTCCCTCCTCCTTCACCGGGAGCCGGAAAACCCGGAGCGAACCAGCCCAGCCCGGCAGCGCATGCTCAGTAGCGAGCAGGTTCAGTTCGCTAGTAGGAAGCTCCAGCGCTACACCGGCGGCGGCGGCGGCGGCGGCGGCGGCACCACCTAAGGGCAGCCGGATTCCCCAACAACGACCTCGGGTCCTTCCCCTTCCCCGCGAGACGCCCCCCCCAGCTCCGCCCCACACAGGGGCTCTTGCGTTTCAGACTCCCAACTGCGCGGAGTGGGCGCCGAGGCCAGAGCGTCCCTCCACACGTCCTCCCCAAGCCGCCAGCTCTGCTGCGGGGCCAGGCCGGACCCGGGAGTGCAGCCCCGGCGGGCGGCGGCGGCGGCAGCGACGACAGAGGGCAGCCCAGGGCGGCGCCGGCGGGCCAGGGAGGGGCGGGGGGCCTGGCCCCGGGGCGGTGGTGCGGGATGCCGCCGCCTCCGGGCCGCGTTCGTTCTCCACGGCTGGTACCCGTGTCGGGTGGGTGGCCGGGCGTGGGCCTCGCCCTTCGGCCCCCTCGCCAGGGCTAGCCCGGCTGTGCGGCGCCCGGAGGGGGCCGGGCCGTCCGGTGGGGCCGCGGCCCTGTTCCGCGCAGCGAGCTCGCCCTCTCGCGGCTCCCCGGCCGGGCCGCCGCCGCCCCTCTCCCTGCCCAGAGGCGCCCCGGGAACACCATGCAGGCGCAGCAGCTGCCCTACGAGTTTTTCAGCGAAGAGAACGCGCCCAAGTGGCGGGGACTGCTGGTGCCTGCCCTGAAAAAGGTGAGGAGCACGCCGGACCCCGCTTCCCAGCCGCAGCCCCCCAGCGCGGGCGCCGGGCCGGCGCAGGGGAAGGGCTAGGGAGGCGGGGCGCGCGCGCAGGGCCGTCTTTCTTCCCGGTCTCGCCGCGTCTCCGAAAGGACGGCGCACACGGGGAGGTCTCCCACACGGCTGGCTCTCAGTGTTGACATCCACCCGGTGTGTGGGAAGGCCGCAGGGAGCCGCGGGCAGTTGGTCCGAATAATCCAACCCCTGAGAGGTGAATGCTTTGCCCTTTAGGATTTCGAGACAACGGTTGGCGAAGCCTCC
This sequence comes from Cheracebus regulus, assembly GCA_963574635.1. Taxonomy (NCBI): domain Eukaryota; kingdom Metazoa; phylum Chordata; class Mammalia; order Primates; family Pitheciidae; genus Cheracebus; species Cheracebus regulus. The sequence goes on from CAUYQU010036165.1 coordinate 30,263, forward strand.
GTTTCCAGTGGAGGTCAAAGCAGGCCACTTTTCCGCCTTCTCGGTCTTAGCCCGGAGCTGTTGTCAGCCTCCTGTTTTAGGTGTCCAGTATGCTCGTTTTAGTGGCTTGAGAATGCCCTGGCCGTAACGCTTGCTCTAAGGAATTGCGAGCTCGCCTGCCAGCAGGAACGTGGCCTGCTCTGCTCGTCCTCAGTAACCACTCACCGTCCTATTTCCCCAGCTCCTCCGATTAACAGGGGCTGGTGCACATGCTGCCAATTTCAGGAGTTTTGTTTTGTTTTTGTAGCGTTCGAGATTCTTGGTGCTGTCATTTGGCTTAAGAATTTTTAGTCTTTGTATGTTTAAGTTTTCTATATTGTTATCTGAAGTTACATACCCCGATCTGTGTTTTTAAGTGTTTCAGTATAATTAGGAAATGTTGTTAGATTTTTAAAGCTTCTAGAGCAACAGTGTAACTACTAGACTCTTTTTCTTTCCTTTTCTTCATTTACCTTTTCTATAAAGATTGCTTTACTCTTCTAAGTGTTTCTAAATCCCAGTTTCTTGCTGCTCAAAGAATGTTTCATGCTAACTAATTAACATATAGTTTTGCTTCTACTAAGAATGGAGATTATGTTGTACCTTTTATGCTAAGCATTAAAAGGTGTCTGACAGTTCTCAAAGGCCAGTAACTTTTACTTTCCCCTTTGCCCTGTTCTCCTCTTGTCCCTCTTGTTATCTTACAGTGGAAACTATTTGGTTTGTTAGGAGAATTTGCTTATATATTTCTGACTTAAGTTACTGACATTTTCCCCTTAAGGCATCTGACTAGTCACAAACACCTATGTGATTTTTTTTTTAAAGAAAACCGAAAAGATGCCAATATCTTACATACTTTACTCCTTAGAAATCCCATCAGGCTCTCACTACTTACTTTTGCTTTACCTGCAAGGTTGACTTCTTAGCATGTAATGGAAGGGGTTTAGGAGGTCTCTGTGATGCTAGAAGCTGGTGTCCAGGTAGGGTAAGGGAAGACAGGGAAATTGTTTAAAAACCTGTAAAGGAACTCATAAAGCATTGCCAAGTAGGGGCCATTTTGCTTAGAGGCAAAAACAGCTCCTATCCCAGGGGACTCACCAAGCTATCAGCTGAGGATCTTTTGAAGTAGTGGAAGAATACTGTAGGAGTTGACAGACCTTGTTTAATTCTGCCACACTGGTGGTCCTTGCTGAAATCTGTCCCTAGAAGCATTTTGTTTGGCTGGCACAGTGTTGTTTTATTTTTAAATGTAATTAGTTGCTAACATTTGAAAATGAGAGATACTACATAAAATCTGAATTTTCAGCTTTTCTTGAAGAATAGGAAGTTCTTGCTATTTCGGGTCTGTATTCAAGCAAGGCACTAAACTGCTGGAGGTGAGTAAATGGTTGTCCTCTTTAGACAGGGCATGTATCTCCACCTTATCACAACCCCCATGTGTCCTCTTTATTTACATAAACCAACTTTTGACTTTAAGGTAGGATACTTTTGCAGTAAGTGATAGGAGAAGGTGGAAGTGTACATAATCTAGCTGATGTGTAAGGTTCTTCCCATTCTTATTTAAATAGCCACTAACAATGATTCTAAGACAAGATTGAAAATACAGTGTATTTCATATCTGGATATGTTGTCGGTAGCTCCAAACTTACATTTACCTGCCTGCTGAACATTTCATGTGGATATCTCCATATCTTGATTTCTTCTTTTGATTCATTATTGAATTATGTATAGATGCTTCCAACTTCTGTTCTCTTACTCTTACCTGAGGCTCTTTGGACATGCTAGTCCCCTCATCTTTCTTTGCCTGATCCAGCACTACTCATCCTTCTAGACTCACTCAACTTAGTCCAAGTTGAGTCAATCATCAGGGCTGAGTTGGATATTACTCCTTTGTTTTCTTTTCGAGCCCTATCCTAGCTGTATGAATTTTAAGTTCCTATTTACTTGTCTATAACTAGATTGGATGCTCTTTGAGAACAGGGATAGTATCTTACCCTCATTTTATTCCCGATCCATACAGTGCTTGATAACTGGTGGCCACTCAATTTGAATAAATAGGTGAGGGGATATACAAACTGAAACTATCACTTCTCTCCTCCACCTGCCATTTAAGTTTTTCTTCTTAATGGCTTTATTGCATTTGACTGGTTTGAAATGTTCGAGTCATCTCTGGCTTCTCTCTTTGTATTACTGCACACGTTCAGGTAGAGCCTTTATGTTCATTTCCTTTTGACATATTCTTCTAGTCTGTTCCCTCCTCCAACTTCTCTAATTGAGTCTCCTTTCTCAGACTACTGTGATAATTTCTTAATTGAATTCACTGCCCCTCATCTCTCCTTCTGTTTCTCAAATCTCACCAGTTACAGGTTACTTCTTAACATGTCATACTCTTGTTCAGAACTGTTGATGTCTTTTGAGTTCAGCCTATGCTAAAATGCATACTTTTTATCATGGAATTGACAGTGACTGATTTCTGGTTTTATCCTGCTTTTCTGACTGGATTGTCTACCATAATCTTTTATCTTCTTTATGCTTTAGGCAGACTGGACTGCTGCTTTTGCTCAATATGGATGGAATGTCCCACTGTATCTATTTCACTGAATCTGTGAATCTAAGTTCTATCTTATCTATTGCACAAATATATCATACGTACTATAGACCAGGTATTGCCCTTGACACTCAGGTTAAAAAGGTAAATGACATAATCAGGAAGGACTAAATTAGAACATGATGGGAAGTAGCGGGGCATGTCTGGAGAGACAACTGGTTTGTGGACAGTTTTTATATATGTTAAGCTAAGGAATTTGAATTTTATCTTGTGAAGTAGGACGCTATTGATAAGGTTTCTTTTGTTTGTTTGGTTTGTTTTATTTGTTTGTTTGTTTTGAGACAGGGTCTCACCAGGCTGGAGTGCAATGGTGCTATCTTGGCTTACTACAACCTCTATCTCCCCAGCTTAAGCTGTCCTCCCACCTCAGCCTCCTGAGTAGCTGAGACTAGAGGCACACACTGCCACACCTGGCTAATTTTTGTATTTTTTTTGTAGAGATGGGGTTTTGCCATGTTGCGGAGGCTGGTCTTGACCTCCTGGGCTCAAGCCATCTGCCTGCCTCAGTTTCTCAAAGTGCTGGGATTTCAGGGTGAGCCACTGTACCCAGCCAGTAAATTTTAAGTAGAGGAGTAACAGCATATTTGAATTTTAGAAAATTCACTTTGGCCATAGAATGGAAAATGGTTTGGAGAAGAATGAGACACGAAGTGAGGAGAAAAGTTAGAAGCCTAGTTTAATAGTCCAGTCAAGAGGCAATATGCATTTGAATTAAGGATGCATTTGAACTAGGACGGAAATGTGGATATGGATTTTATTTTAAAGATGTTTACAAGGCAAAATTGACAGGACCTAGTAACTCACTGAGTGATTTGGGGAATGGTAATCAAACAGTAATAGTCTTGTTTCTGACTTGAATGCCTTTAGTCAGGATAGAGAATGTAGGAGAAGCTTTTAGGATGAAAAGAGGAATGGCATAATAAGGTGATTTTTGGACATGTTGACCTAAAAGTTCTTTTGGGTTATTCAAGTGAACTTCTCCAACTGGCTATTCATTGTTGGTGTCTGATGAAGCAGATTCAGAACTTCTAGGTGTGTAATTAAAGACATATAGATGAAGCCTGTATCTTTACTAAGACTTATACATGATTGTTCATGGCAGCTCTGTTCAGTCAAAAACTAGAAACAATCTGATGTCCATCAACAGGTGAATGAATAAGCTAATTGTGATAAAGCCAAACAGTAGAATACTACTCAGCAATATAAAGGAACAAACTGGCTGGGTGTGGTGGCTCACGGCTGTAATCCCAGCACTTTGGGAGGCCAAGGTGGGAGGACTGCTTGAGCCCAGAAATTCCAGACCAGCCTAGGCAACATAATGAAACCCTGTCTCTACAAAAAACTTAAAAAATTAGCCAGGTGTGGTGGCATGAGCCTGTAGTCCCAGCTGCTTGGGAGGCTGAGGTGGGAGTGTTGCTTGAGCCTGAAGAGTTCAAGGCTACAGTGAGCTGTGATTGCGCCACTGTACTCCAGCCTGGGTGAAAAATTGAGACTCTGTTTAAAAAAAAAAAAAAAATAGAACAGACTTGATGCAAATGACAATATGGCTGAATCTCAAAATACTTACACTCAATGAAAAAAGGCAAACCAAAAAAGAGTATATACTGTGTGATTCTATTTATAGAACATTCTAGAAGACGCAAACTAGTGCGGATCAGTGATTGTTTAGGGAGAGGCTTTTTATGTTTATTTATCTTGATTGTGCTGATGGTTTCAGGGGTGTATGCATATGCTGAAATTTATCAGATTGTCTGGTTTAAATATGTGCAGTTTATTGTTTGTCTGTTGTACCTTAATAAAGGTATTTTAAAAAGTAGATGAGACTACTTGCTGAAAATAATTTGAGTAAGACTGAAAAAGGGCTGACATAATAAGTGGGAGAGGAAAAATAGTGTATAGGGAGATAGCAGAGGAAAAAGAATGATGGATGAAAGGAGACTGAGAAGGAAGGAGTCAGGCAGAAGGAATGAAAATCTAGTGTCTGAGAAGTTGAGAGAGGACTGCTTCAAGAAAAGAGTTGTTAGCTGGGTGTGTTGGCTCACACATGTAATCCCAGCACTTTGGGAGGCCAAGGCAGGTGGATCATCTGTGGTCAAGAGTTTGAGACCAGCCTGGCCAACATAGTGAAATGCTGTCTCTACTAAAAATACAAAAATTAGCCTGGCGTGGTGGTACACGCCTGTAATCCCAGCTACCTGGGAGGCTGAGACACAAGAATTGCTTGAACCTGGGAGACAGAGGTTACAGTGAGCCGAGACTGCACCACTGTGCTCCAGCCTGGGTGACAGAGCGATGCTCTGTTTCAGAAAGAAAAAAAAAAAAAATAGCCAGGCTTGGTGGCACATACCTTGTTGGTCCTGGCTACTCAGGAGGCTGATATGGGAGGATTGCCTGGGCCTGGGATGTCAAGACTGAGGTGAGTCGTGATTGTGCCGTTGCACTGCTGCCTGGGTGACAGGGTAAAACTCTGTCTCAAAAGAAGAAAGAAACAAAAATAAAGACAAAGAAAAGAAAGAGTCATTAATCGTATCAGGCTACAGAAAAGTCAAATAAAGGGCCTGAAGAGTGCTAAGTTTGACAGCTAAGGGGTCATTGGTCACTATGTCAGAACAGTTTTATTGTGACAGTAGAAGATGGAAGAACATGGAAAAAGTAAGAATAGCAAGGGCAGCTGACCTTTTTCTTCAGATTTTTTTTTTTTTCTAGAAGCTTGGAAAGGAAAGGAAAAGAGATAGTGCTGAGGCAAAAAAGAGATTCAAGATTGGGTAAGACATTTTTGTTTCTTATTTGGAGATGACAAAAACTTGTTAAGAGCCTTTGGGGAAGGAGCTAGTAGAAAATGCTGGTGAAGATTCAGGAACACAAAGCAATGGGATTTGCCTTGAACTGTTTGGCAGAATACTACTTAAAGCACTTCATCTGTGTTCTCATTTATTCTCATAGGATACTATTATGGCTTCCTTTTCACAAGAGAGAAAATTAAGGTTTGGAAAGTTAAATTTGCCCATGTAATTTAGTTACAGAATCTTTATTTTTATTTTTAAAATTTATTTATTTATTTTTGCACCATGATCCCTCCCCTCACTCTAAAATCTGTTTTTGTTTTTGTTTTGTTTTTTCGCCCAGGCTAGAGTTCAATGTCACCATCTCAGCTCACTGTAACCTCTGCCTCCCGGGTTCAAGCAATTCTTTGCCTCAGCCTCCCGAGTAGTTGGGATTACAGGTGCCCACCACCATGCCTGGCTAATTTTTGTATTTTTTGTAGATACGGGGTTTCATCATGTCAGTCAGGCTGGTCTCCAACTCCTGACCTCGTGATCCACCCACCTCGGCCTCCCAAAGTGCTGGGATTATAGGGGTGAGCCACCACGCCTGGCCTAAAATCTGTATTTTTAAACAGTATGTTGACTGGGCATGGTGGCTCAAGCCATTAATGCCAATACTTTGGAAAGCCAAGGCAGGATGATCACTTGAGGCCAGGAGTTTGAGACCAGCTTAAGCCACGTAGTGAGACCCTGTCTGTACAAGGGGAAAAAAAAGCCAGGTATGGTGGTGCATGCCTATAGTCCCAGCTACTCAGGAGGCTGAAGTGGGATGATTACTTGAGCCCAGGAGTTTGAGGCTGCAGTGCGCTATGATTGGGCTACTGCACTCCAGCCTGGGTTACAAAGTGAGACCTTGTCTCTAAATTAATTAATAAACACTATGTGATGCTACCTCTGGCAGAGGTGATGACGGCTTTTCTTATGAGATAGGAGGGAAAGTGATAAAGATGGATTTGTAGATTGGGGAGCAGGGAGTTCATGCTAAATCACCTCTATTTTCATGATAAAATGAAAGGCAAAATTCTTTTACAGACTGAAGAAAGGGAAGGTAGTAAGGAATTTAGAAAGAATGAAGTTTGGGAATTGCTGCTCTGGAATGTAGAGGAGCCAACCAGTGGCTTAGAAAATTGGTGGCGCATGCCTGCAATTCCAGCACTTTGGAAGCCTGAGGTGAGAGGATCACTTGAAACCAGGAGTTCAAGACCAGCCTGGGCAACATGGTGAAACACCATCTCTACCAAAAAAATAAATAAAAAATCAGCCAGGCATGGTGGTATGCACCTGTAGTCCCAGCTACTTAGGAGACTGAGGTGGGAGGATCCCTTGAACTCGGGAGGCTGATGCTGCAGTGAGCCATGGGAAAGAAAGAAAGAGCGAGAGAGTGAGAGAGCAAGTGAGAGAGAGAGAGAGAGAGAGAGGAAGGAATTGCTGAGCAGCCCTGAGTGTGGAAACCATAAACTTGGAATTGGGTTGATCTGGTGGTTGTGACATTTTCCTCCAGCAGGACTTATCTGTTCAGGTAAACAGGGAGAGAAGATAGTTGGTTGCAGGTAGCTGCAGTAGATTAAGAGGATAGGAATATTTCAAGTGAGAGAGGGGAAGTAGGGCTATATAAGAGAAATAATGGACTGGAAGAAAAATTAGGGCTCCATGGATTCAAAATCTTGGTGAATTAGAAGGGTAGTGGAAGTAGATAGGGGATTATGATTAGAGAGGAGGATAATAGAGATGGAGGCTGAGGAGGGCAGATCATCTGAGCTCAGGAGTTCAAGACCAGCCTGGCCAACATGGCAAAACCTTGCTTGTACGAAAAACACAAAAAAATTAGCTGGATATCGTGGTACATGCCTGTAGTCCCAGCTACTTGGGAGGCTGAGGTGGGAGAATCGCTTGAAACCCGGAAGCAGAGGTTGCAGTGAGCTAAGGTAACGCCACCTCACTCCAGCCTGGGTGACAAGAGCGAAACTCTGTGTCGACAACAACAACAAAAAGATTCCTGAGATGAAGCAGATGAAACAATTAGGAGCTCTGAAGTTGATGTACTGGGTTGCATATGGGAATGATGATGAAGTCCACAGAGATTATGGAATATACTGTAGCAGAGAGGGAGACCATATTCTACGAGTGGCAGGAAGATTCAGAAGTAACAACACTAAGGATGTTTTAATCAAATAATAGTAAAAGTAGCAACTACTTCTTACCTCCTCTGATGTATTTATTACAACTGTAGACAGAATAGGAAGAAACTTTGCACGTCATTTTAGAATTTTGTCTTGGGGTAAAGTTTTTACCCTAACATTTTGTCATGAAGATTTTTCAATACACAGAAAAGTTGAAAGAATGGTACAGTAAAAACCCATATACTCATCACTCAGATTTTATAATATTTTAATATAATTTTATTATGTTTGCTTTATGGCATGCCTATCCATCCCTTCATCCATGAATCCATCTTATTTATTTTTTCTGAGATGGAGTCTCGCTCTGTCGCCCAGGCTGGAGTGCAGTGGCGTGATCTTGGCTCCCTGCAACCTCTGCCTCCTGGATTCAAGCAGTTCTCCTACCTCAGCCTCCCAAGTAGCTGGGATTACAGGGGTGCATCACCATGCCCAGCTAATTTTTGTATTTTTAGTAGAGATGGGGTTTCACCATGTTGGTCAGTCTGCTCTCGAACTCCTGACCTCAAGTGATCTACCCATCTTGGCCTGCCAAAGTGCTGGGATTACAGATATGAGCAACTGTGCCTGGCCCCATCTTATGTTTTGATGTATTTCAGAGTTCCAAACATCATTCTACCTTACCCTAATCAAGCAACCTCCACTTTCCAGGCTCAAGTGATCCTCCCACCTTAGCCTCTCAAGAACTGGAACTGACTACAGGCATGTGCCACCATGCCCAGCTGATTTTCTTTATTGGTAGAAGCAGGGTTTCACCATATTGCCCAGGCTGGTCTCAAACTCCTGAGCTCAAGGGATACATTTGCTTCAGCATCCCACGGTGCTGAGATTACAGTGTGAGCCAGCGTGCCTGACCCACAAATGTTGATTGTACCATTTCATGTGTTTTGACAAATGCATACCATCTGAGTCTCTACCGAAATAGAAAATGTTAACATCATTCCTGAAATTTTCCTCACATGCCTTCTCAGTCAACTCCTGCTCCCACATCCCAGAGGCAACCATTGATCTTTTATCATCCCACCATAGATTAATCTTATCTGTTCTGGAATATATTAATAGACTTATACTGTATATATTTTTGTTAAGGCTTTTGAGGAAGTGTTTTATCAAGAATTCAGTACTTTTTTCCATTATATGAATATATATTACAGTTTGTTTATCCACTGGATGGACACCTGGGGTGTTTTAAATTTGGGGCTCTTGTGGATATTAAATTAAATTAAATTTGGGGATATTGTAGATATTAAATTAAAGCTACCATGAATATTCTTTTACAAGTCTTTTTGTAGACATATATTTTCACTTCTCTTGGGTAAATAACAGGAGAAATGGCTCATAGGATAGGTGTCTGTTTAGTTTGAAAAGCAACTGCCACACCTTTTCCCATGGTGGTTGTACCACTTTACATCCTGCCATTAATGTGTGAGACTTCTAGTAGCTCCAAATCCTTGCAACATTAGTGTTAACAGTCTTTAATTTTAGTCATTGTGGTAAGTGTGTGGTGGTATCCCATTGTGGTTTTAATTTACATTACCCTAATGACTAACGATACCACTTTTTTGTGTTCTTTTTTAAAAATTTTTATAGCCTACATGATAGAAATAACTTTTTTTGTGTTCTTATTGGCTTCTTCTATATCTTCCTTTAGGCAGTGTCTGCTCCATTTTTTTTTTTTGCCTATTAAAAAATTGAAAGCCAAGTGCAGTGGTATCTGCCTACAGTCCCAGCTACTTGGGAAGCTGAAGCAGGACCACTTCAATTCAGGAGTTTGAGGCTGTCGTACCCTATGATCATGCCTGTAAATAGCCAGTGCAAAAAAAAGTTGTTTTTCTTTTTGGTATTGAATGATGAATTCCTTTGTCAGATATGAATATTTTCTTCTGGCCTGTGGCTTGCCTATTTGTTTTCCTAATGAATTTTTTGACAAGCAGAAGTTTTTTTTGTTTGTTTGTTTGTTTGTTTTTGGGACAGAGTCTCACTCTGTTGCCCAGGCTGGAGTGCAGTGGCGCGATCGCAGCTCACTGCAACCTCTGCCTCCAAGGTTCAAGTGATTTTTTTGCCTCAACCTCCAGAGTAGCTGGGATTACAGGTGCCCACCACCGCCCAGCTAATTTTGTATTTTTAGTTGAGATAAGGTTTCGCCATGTTGGCCAGGCTGGTCTCGAATTCTTGACCTCAGGTGAACCTGCCTCCACCTCCCAAAGTGGGATTACAGGTGTGAGCTACCATGCCTGGCTCATTTTCGTATATATGTATGTATGTATGGATGGATGGATGGAGGTATATATGTATTTTGAGATGTTGTCTCACTCTGTCATCCAGGCTGGAGTGCAGTGGCACAGTCTCGGCTCACTGCAACCTCTGCCTCCTGGGTTCAAGTGATTCTTCTGCCTCAGCCTCCCGATTAGCTGGGATTATAGGCACCTGCCACTACACCCGGCGAATTTTTATATTTTCAGTAGAGACGGGTTTTCGCCATGTTGGCCATGCTGGTCTCAAATTGCTCACCTCAGGTAATTCACCTGCCTTGGCCTCCCAAAGTGGGGTTACAGGCGTGAGCCACTGTGCCTAGCCCATTTTTGTATTTTTAATAGAGATGGGAGTTTCTCCCTGTTGGCCAGGCTGGTCTTGAATTCCTGACATAAAGTGATCCATCCACCTCAGCTTCCCAGAGTACTGGGGTTACAGGCATGAGCTACTGCGCCCAACCAGAAGTTTTTAATATTGATGGAGTCAAATACATGTTTTTTTTCTTTTACGGTTATTGCTCTAATGTCTAAGAACCCTTTGCTGATATTTTTTAATGTATTCTTCTAAAAGCTTTATATTTTTAGCTTTCATAGACTCTGTGGTCCATTGCAAGTTAATTGTTGTGTTATGAATCAAGGTAGGAATTGAGATCCATTTATTTTTGATGCTGATATCTAGTTATTTCAGAACTATCTGTTGAAGAAACCTTCTAATTTTTTTTAATTGCTCCTTGCAGAGTAGGGTTATGCCATAGGCAGTGTGCTCAGAGTAGTAGCCTGTTAAAGAGATTTTTTTTTCCTCTGTTGGATTGTGTTGATATTTTTATGAAAATTACGTGATTCATGTGTGTATGTGTATATGCAGTTGGTCCTCTGCATCTGTGGATTCAAACAACTGTGGATCAAAAGTATTTGGGGGAGGAGGATGGGGAGAAATTGCATCTCTGATAAATATGTACAGATTTTTTTGGTCATTACTCCCTCAACAATACAGTACACAATTTACATAGTGTTAGTTATTAGTAATCTTGATGATTTAAGGTGTACGGGAGGGTGTGCACATATTATATGCAAATGCTATGCCACTTTCTGTAAGAGACTTGAGCATCTGCAGATTTTGGTATCTCAGGGAGGTCTTGAAACCAATCCCCCATGGATACTGAGGGATGACTGTAAGTTCGTGCGCATTCGCACGCACGGGGGGGGGGGGGGGGGGGGGGGGGGGGGGGGGGGGGGGGGGGGGGGGGGGGGGGGGGGGGGGGGGGGGGGGGGGGGGGGGGGGGGGGGGGGGGGGGGGGGGGGGGGGGGGGGGGGGG
>CAUYQU010036167.1:0-17054 GCA_963574635.1 Cheracebus regulus
CCCAATAGCAGTCTTGCTCTCCCTCAACCAATCGAGCTGTTTCACTCCCTATAAAACCCCGTCTAAAAAAAGTGAGTGCGACTTCTCCAGCCCCTCCTGTCCGGACTGCAGAACCTCACCCGGGAGCCTGAATAAATTCCCTTGCATTGGATTATTTTGGTGCTGGCCTCAGTTTCTTCATTTTATCCTCGGAAACAAACCTTACACCATATTTCTTGGAGATTTTGTTCATTCCTTTTTTTCCTTTTTTCTGATCTTGTCTTCACATTTCATTTCATTAAGTTGGTCTTCGACCTCTAATATCCTTTCTTCTACTTGATCAATTCGACTGTTAAAACTTGTGCATACTTCATGGATTTCTCATATTGTGTTTTTCAGCTCCATTAATTCGTTTATGTTCTTCTCTAAATTGTCCATTCTCGTTAGCATTTTGTCAAATCTTTTTTCAAAGTTATTAGTTTCTTTGCATTGGTTTAGAACATATTCCTTTAGCTCACAGAAATTTCTTATTATCCACCTTCTGAAGCCTAATTCTGATGATTCTTCACACTCATTTTCCATCAAGCCTTGTTCTGTTACTGATGAAGAACTAGCGTCCTCTGCAGAAGGAGAGACCTTCCGATTTTGAGTGTTCTCCGTTCTTTTACAGTGGCTTCTTGGCATCTTTATGGTTTTATCCATCTGTCATCTTTGTAATTACCAACTTTCAAATTAGGTCTCTGAGTGGACGTCCAGCTTGTTAATTCCCAGCTCTGGAATCTATGTAATTTTCACTGTGGCGACCTGCAATGCTAGCTAAAACAGCAGTATTGAAATTTGTGGTGCTTTTCTGCCCAGGGTTCTCCGGTCTGACTTCCCTCTTCAGTCCCTTTTTCAATCAGCTGGATGGACTGCTCTGCCTTCAGAGAGCGCCACACAATATCCAAAAGGAGACTCGGTCCCATTTACTCTGCACCAAGAGCCGCCGAGCCGAGGCGCCAGCAAAAAAGCCGCGCCAGCTGAACGGGTTGCGCTGGCGACCCATGGGGCTCCTCTGCTGGGAATGTCCTGGTCCGTGGGCAGCAAAAATTTATCGGTAAGTGTGGCACCCACTGGCTCTTTGCACTTTTACTGGGAGCTGCAATCCTGAGCTGCTAGTGATCGGCCATCTTGGATCTCTCTCCCTACTGGGGATTTCTTTGATTGTGCTTTTTATTCAGGGTCATACTACTAAAGGCTTGTTTACCATTGTTCTCATCTCTTGTTTACCATTCTTTAAAGAAATGCTTCAGGATCTTGATCCCACTTGTTTAAAATGTCCAGTGAATGTTTTGCTGTTGTCTTTCACTGGTCTGGGTGCAGCAGTTTTGCCACCCATTGAGTGGAATGTTTGCTCTACTTTAATTTATCAATCAGAATTGATAAGATGAACTAATTACGATTGCTATGACATTGGCTACTGTTTCTGCTAATAATTATCAGCCCTCTTCAATTATGGTAAGCATAAGATGAATATTTTGCTCACAAATTGATGTGGATGATCTGTCACTGGAGGCTTCATCTTTAACATTATCTTATCCCTTCTTAAAATGAGTTATTCATGGCGAGGCATGATGGCTCATGCCTGTAATCCTTGCACTTTTGTAGGCCGAGGTGGGTGGATCATGAGATCAGGAGTTTGAGAATAATTGACATAAATTCTTCATTAATTTTTGTTAAATTAACCAGTGAAGCCATCTGGTCTTGGGCTTTTCTTTATTGGGAGGTTTTGATTTTTTTTTTTTTTTTTTTAATTATAGGCTCAATCTCCTTACTAGTTATAAATCTTTTCAGATTTTCCATTCCTTTATGATTAAGTCTTGGTAGGTTGCATGTCTAGGAATTTATCTTTTTCTTCTAGGTTACATATTTGTTGATATGCAATTGTGCATAGTAATCTCGATTCTTTTTATTTCTGTAGCATCAATTGTAATGCTTTCTCTTTCATTTCTGATCATATTTATTTGTTTTCTTTTTTCATAGTCTAGATGTTTGATTTAGTTCATCTTCTTAAAAAATCAATTCTTAATTTTTCTTTTATTTATTTATTTCTGCTCAGATCTTTATTATTCCTTTCTTTCTGCTAAGTTTAAATTTAATTGTTTTTCTTTTTCCAGCTCCTTCAGGTATAAAGTTATATTGTTTATATGAGATAATTATTCATTTTTTAATGTCATTTATTGCTACAAACTTCCTTCTTTATATTCCTTTTGCTATACTGTGTTTATGTTTTTATTTGTCTCAGGACATTTTCAAATTTCCCTTTTAATTTCTTCTTAGACTCAATTGTTCAGGAACATGTTCTATAATTTCCACACGCTTATAAATTTTCTGGTTTTTCTTTTGATATGTATTTTTAGTTTCATGCCACTGTGGTCAGAAAATACACTTGGTATAATTTTGATCTTCTTAAATTTGCTTTGTGATCTAAGATGTGATCTATCCTAGAGAATATTCTACATGTACTTTAGGAGAGTTTACATTCTGCTGTTGTTGAGTGGAATGATCTGTATATGTCTATTAAGTCCATTTATTACATAGTGTTGTTCAAGTAAGTTGTTTCTTTATTGATTTTTTTTTTTCAGTCTGGATATTCTACCCAGTATTGAAAGTGGAATATTGAAGTATTGCTTTTTTTTTCATTTCAGCTAATGTTCATTTTATATATTTAAGTTCTCTGGTATTGATATCAGATGCATATATTTATAATTATATGCTCCTGGCAAGTAAATTATGTTATCATTATATAATATCCTTCGTTGTCATTTGTGACAGTTTTTGACTTAAAAGTCTATTTTTTCTGATGAAAGTATAACCACCCCTGCTCTCTCAGTTTCCATTTCCATGGAATGTTATTTTCTATCTCTTCACTTTTAGCCTATGTGTGTTCCTAAATCTAAAGTGAGTTTCTTAAACACAGAATATAGTTGGCTCTTGCTTTTTTAAAATCCATTCAGCTCTTCTGTGTTTTGTTTGAAGAGTTTAAATCATTTGCATTTAAGATAATTATTAACAAGAAAGGATTTGCTATTGCCATTTAGTTGTTTTCCCTCTTGTTGTCCTTTTGCCCCTCTTTTCTTCTCTTGCTATGTGTTTTGTTGTTTGTTTGTTTTTGTACTGCTATGCCTTGATTCTTTTTTCTTTGTGTATCTTCCATACATTTGTATTTATTTTTTTTTTGTGGTTACCATGGGGCTTATATAAAATACCTTGCAATAGTCTATTTAAAGCTGATAGCAACTTAACTTTAGTCACATACAAACACATATTCTACACTTTCACTTCTCCCTCCCTGACATTTTATGTTATTAATGTCATATTTAACATCTTTTTATATCATATATCCATGAACATATTTTTATATTCATAATTATTTTAATACTCTTTTTAAAAGTTTGTACTAGAGCTAAAAGTGACATTCTTGCCAGAGTATTATATTACTGTGTCTATATATTCATCATTACCAGTTGAGTTTCATACTTTTATATGCTTTTGTGTTTCTGTTTATCATCTTTTCAACTTAAAGAACACCCCTTAATATTTCTTGTAAGGCAGGTTGGGTGATAATGAAGTCTCTTGGCTTGTTTTGGTCTGAGAAAGTCTTTACATAGCTTTCATTTTTGAAGGGAATTTTTTTTTCAGGTGTGCTATTCTTTGTTGGCAGGTTTTTTTCCCTTCACTTTGCATAAATCATCCCACTGCCTCTGGCATGCAAGATTTTGCTGAAAAATAAGCTCACGAGTGATCTTATAGAGGTAACCCTGTATGTGACAGATCATTTTTTTCTCTTGTTGCTTTAAAAATTCCCCTTTCATCATTAAATTTGATACTTTTATTATAATAAATTTAATTTTACATTATTGGAAGAATTTCACTTATCTGAAGTCTGTTAGGCCTCCTGAATCAGATGTTCAATTCCTTTATTAGAGTTGTTTTCAGAAACTATATTTTAAAAATAATATTTCTCTCCATGTTTTCCTCCCACTTTTTTTCTTTGAATTCCATAATGCATATATTGGTCTACTTATGGTGTTCTTAAAGTCCCTTAAGCTTTTCTTATTCTTCCTTACTATTTCATTATTTTTTGATTTTTGCTTCTCTGGATAATTTCTAATGATCTGTCTTTGAGTTCATTGATTCTTCTGCTTGATGTGGTCTGTTGTTGAACCTCTAGCATTCAGTCACATTCTTCAGCTCTAAAATTTCTGTTTTTTAACATATGTTTTCTATCTCTTTCTTGAAATTTTTAGTTTGCTTATGCATTGTTCTCCTGACCTTGTTGAACATCTTTATGATGGTTACATTGAGTATTCTGTAGATCATATAGCTCTGTTTTATTAGGGTCAATTTCAGGAGGTTTATTTTTTTCCTTTGTTTGGGACATATTTTTCTATTACTTCATATTTTCTTGGTACTTTCTGTTGGCAACTGCATGTTAGATAAATCAGCTATGGTGTGGTTTGGATGTGTCCCCACCCAAATCTCATCTTGAATTGTAGTTCCCATAATTCCCATGTGTTGTGGGAGAGACACAATGGGAGATAATTGAATCATGAGGTTGTTTTCCCCACACTGTTCTCATGGTGTTGAATAGGTCTCATGAGATCAGATGATTTCATAAATGGGTTTCCCCCTTTGCTTGGCTCTCATTCTCCCTTGTCTGCCACCATGTAAGATGTGCCTTTTGCTTTCCACCATGATTGTGAGGCCTCCTCAGCCACTTGAAACTGTGGGTCTATTAAACCTTGTTTTTCTTTATAAATTATCCAGTCTTGGGTATGTCTTTATCAGCAGCATGAAAATGGACAAACACAAGCTATCCCTAGACTAAGGTCTTCACAGTATTGCCTCATGCAAGAAAATACCCTCACTAAGGCCGGGTGTGGTGGCTCACGCCTGTAATCCCAGCACTTTGGGAGGCTGAGGCAGGCAGATTACGAGGTCAAGAAATCGAGACCATCTTGGCCAACATGATGAAACCTCATCTCTACTAAAATACAAAAATTAGCTGGGTGTGGTGGCACATGCCTGTAGTCCCAGCTACTCAGGAGGCTGAGGTAGGAGAATTGCTTGAACCTGGGAGGTGGAGGTTGCAGTGAGCTGAGATTCCACCACTGCACTCCAGCCTGGCACCTGGTGACAGAACAAGACTCTGTCTCAAAAGAAAAAATAAAGAAAATACCCTCACTAATCATCCCAGCCAGAGATTTGGGAGCAGGATCTTTCAAACTCTATTGCTAGTCCCACTACCTTCTTTGTTCTTAGTGAACCCCTAATGTCCAGAGTATGACAGTTTCCATCCGTACTCTGAGGCAAGCAAGACCAAAACCAGTCCCTCAGGCAGCATCTGGAAAAGTTGAATAGTTGGATTTTTTGTTCAATTATTTCCTTCCCCAAGGAGAAGTGGGGATCTGAGTATGTTTTCCAGTTTGCTCTGTACTGGGCTAACTTGAAGGTCTAGCCTATGGTGGCTGATAGTTCAAACTGCCATCTTTTTTCTCACTGGGCTCTAGGAAGTAAGAGTATGTTAAGTCTTGTCAGTTCTCCAAGATAGGCAGCAGAGAAACTAGTCCTTTGCGTGTTCCCTAGATAATTTGAGGTGTTGTATGCATGGTCCAACTTCTTTCTTCCTCAGGGAGAATCTGGAAACTGAGATTTTTCAACCCCTTGTATCTATGCTGGACTGAGGAGACTGGCTATGGTAACTGATGGCACAAACTGCAATTTTTGTTTTCACTGATTTCAAGGCAGCTAGAATACACTGGGTCTTGTCAGCACTTCAAGAGAGGCAAGACAGAAGTCAGCCTTCTGAGAAGGCCCCCAGAAAGGTTAGGGTGTTGTACAGGCAGTCCAACTCTTTTGCTGTCCAAGAAGAAGCTGAGATCTTGGGGGTTTGCTCCCAATTGTGTGGCACTGTGACAGGAGGAAGGATTATGGTGAGAGTGTTTCAAATTTCCTTACCTGCTTCAATGTGGCTAGTCTCATGTTCATTCTGGGTATTAGAGCCTCTCAACTAGTTTCTGGATTTTTCACAAAGGGAATTTGTTCATGTTTTATTGTTAAACCAGTATAATTATAGGGGGAAAGAGAGTCCAGGGCTTTCTATTCTGCCATCTTGGCTGATGTTACATTAATAATATACTCTTTATTGAAATATACCACTTGTTATCACTTTGATAATACAGTCCTCATTCAATCTTTATCTCAGAGATTCTGACAGCATAGATTAAGATATATTATTATTATTAAAGATGATGAGGAATATAAAATACTCAATACAGTATAGATCTCAGGATAGGTAGCTATATACTCTTACCATTTTCATTTTATAAATAAAATAACTAAGGATCAAAGAGGTTAAATGTAAAATAAGCAGCACAATCTTCCTTACTATGTCACCTATTACATATTGTCAGATAACCAAGCTGCTCTAATGCTTGAGCAGAGCATATTTGAGATGCCAGGAACAATTTTTATGTTCCCTCAGGCTTGTGATCATTTTTACATTTTTTTTTTTTTTGGAGACAGAGTCTGGCTCTGTCAGCCCAGCTGGAGTGCAGTGTGGCAATCTCAGCTCACTGTAACCTCTGCCTCCCCAGGCTCAAGAGATTCTAATGCCTCAGCTTCCCAAGGAGCTGGGATTACAGGCATGTGCCACCACAACTGGCTAATTTTTGTATTTTTTATATACAGGGTTTTGCCATGTTGGAAAGGCTGGTCTTGAACTCTGGCCTTAAGTGATCAGCCTGCCTTGGCCTCCCAATGTGCTGGGATTACAGGCATGAGCCACCACACCCAGAGATTTTTTACTATTTATTGATACTTCCAAAAGAGCCAAATGAAGAGAAGATAAACTGAAAATAAAGTAGTCTATCAGTTAAGCCAGAGTAAAGCTCAGATAAGAATTCAAACAAAGGTATGAGGATTATCTAATGATATTATTTATACACTGCTTCATTACAAATTATTGTAAACTAAGCAGCATAAAACAACCCACATTCTATATCTTCATGTTTTCTATGAGTCAGGAGTTTGGACACAGTTTATCTGGGTTGTCTGTTTCAGGGTCTTTTACAAGCTGTAATCATGGTCTTTGCCAGGCCTGTGGTCTCATCTGAAGGCTTGTCTGGGAAAGAATCTGCTTCCAAGTTCATGGGCTTGTTTGTGAAATTTAGTTTCTCATGGGTTGGTGGACTGAGGGGTATGTTTCTAGCTGTTTATTGACTGAAAGTTTACCTCAGGTCCCTGTTTCATTTGCCTGTCTAACATGGCAGCTTCCTTCATCAGTGTGCACACTGAGAAGGCAATAGAGAAAGTCTGCTAGCAAGATGGAAGTAGTAATTTTATGTAACCTAATCACAGAAGTGGCATTCTATGATCTTTTTCACATTCTAGTGGTTAGAAGCAAGACACTAAGTAATCTTACATGCAACAGGAAGGGGTCATATGAAGGTGTGAATACCAGGAGGCAGGAATCATTAGGAGACATCTTAGAATCTACAGACCACACTAGTTAATCTCAGACCATCCTGATACAAAAGAAAAAGCCTGGAACACTGGAATCATTATTTTCCGTTTTTTTGTTTTGTTTTGTTTTGTGTTACCTTGGAATCTTAGCATGAGATTTTACGCATGAAATCAGCTTTGATTTAAGCAGATATATTCTGAGGATGTAAGATGGCTCTAAAACTTCTTGGGTAACAATAAGGAGACAAGAGGGAAATAAAAGTTATCTATTACTAGTTGAATACTGTAACTACACAAAATTGAGATTATATGAAATGTAGGTGGATAATGGATATGACACACTTAATTCAACAAATATGCATTGAACATACTCGTTTACCTATAGTAGGGGCTTAATACCTGTTTGGAAATAAATCAAATAGAATTAGATTTAAATGTGTAGGTTTCAATTACCCTTGCTTACACTGTTCATGCTTTAACTTTTACCAAGAGCCACTCTGCCTCTGCTTACAAGTGTAATGAGGAATTTGTTCCTTAAAGCAGAAATAAAATTGACTATAAAAAGTCAGAATCCATGCTATTATTACTCACTCCTAACAGAACTGTGCTTATAAACTGCAAAGGGCTGACTTCTCTCTAATCTGAGGGGATGTTCCAGCTCAACAAGTGGAAAATAAAGCCACATTCAGTAGCAGCCAAGGAGTTAAGGAGCTGGTATGAACTTGTGCCGCCTTCATTACCTGCAATGCATGGCTGGAATCATTTGAAGTAATGCCTGAAAATTCTCTGCTAAAACAATCACAGAGTGGGTTGGTAGTTTATGCCTTTCAACCAGATCTGAAACCCATATCTGCCACAGTGAATTTTAATTGGATATTTTTCTAGAGAGGAGTTCCTATGCTAGTATTAAATCAGAAAAGAAGTAATTGCACACCACATTATCCATCATCATAAATGAAAATAGAATGGACTTAGAGTAGAAAACTACTTTTCAGCAGATAGAGGGCAGACATATGACTGAACTATCAACCACAAGGCTTAGGCCCAATATGACAAAAATGCATGTGAAAAATGAGTAGAAAATGTACTTCCAAATAAATCACTTTTTCTACAGTATCTGTGGAGAGTAGCTTTACAAATAAAGCAACTTGTTTTTCCTTGTATTGTCAATGATTTCAAAGCATTACTTTTATTTTTTATAAAAATCAATACAGTATTAACCAAGCCAATAAGAATATACATACAAATTCTCCTACTTAAAAGTCCTGACTCGTTCCATTATGTATGATATGTCTTTGTGATCTGCTTCTTGTTTTGTCTTCAAGTTTCTATTGTGTCTTTCCAGGCAAAGTTGAAGCTTTAATTGACCCTGAGTCAAGAATGTAATTATTGAAATATGTAGGACTTTTCTGCTTGGAATTTTTCAGAGAAATGTATTGTCAATGAGGATATGAAACCATTTATAATTTTAAGAATCTAAATGAAAAGGCAGGGGAATTTGATATGTATTGAGCATCTACTATGCACCAAATATTTTCCGACATATTCTCTCATTGAATGATCAGTACTGCAAGTAAATATTATTATTCCAATTTGACACATGATAAAACTAAAACTAAGAGACTATAGAAAAGAAGAAAGCTAATACTTGTGCAAGTTTATACTAACGTGAGGTGCTCTTTATATGTACAAATTCATTTAAATTTTACAAATGTCCACCTTCATGTTATAGTTAAACAAACAAGCTCAGAGATGTTAAATAATCTGCACAGTATTATACACCTAGTAAGTGGTTAAGTTGAATTGGAACCCATGTGCATCAGATTCCTTGTATTTTGCCCAATTATTTAATAATGCCTCAGCATAACATTCTTTAAATGTAGCTTTTAGCAGAGGCACTGCAAATTGATGGCTTTCTACCAGCACAAAAAGAGAAGTTTACTATTTATAAAACTGTTGTGTTCTCCATCAGGGAAAGACAACTAAGAACATCTCCAGAATTAAATTTGTCTGTAATTAAATAAATAAAATGTATAAGACTAAATATTAGAGGCATCTTCCTTGGCTCAATTGTATTTTCCAACATAGGCTAGATTTAGTTACCAGATCTACGCATTATAATTTCTTTTTCCTTATAATTTCTTTTTTCTTTATTGGTTTAATATTAGCATTATAATTAGATCTTAACTAATCTTCCTGCTGTTCTAGACCGGGAGTTCCTTGAGAGTAGATAGATACCTTGATATATTGCAGCCATCTAACTCTTGTCACTTAGTATATGATCAATAAAAACTGGAAGGATTAATTAATGGAAAAATGCACTAGTTAAAGAACAAACACCTGAAACAACAGGATACCAACCCAGACTGATAACTTAGTTCTAGCAAACTTTAGAATACTCCCTTACATAACCCTGACTCTGAAGGTGATGTGATGACCCTAGGCTGCCTTGGGTTGTAGATTTAGCTTGGCAGGTACTTACCCAGGATTCAACTTCGTTGAGCGTTATTCATCTCTGCCCTGCCACTGTCTCCAATAGCTGAAAGATTAAGGCTCCTCCAACTTTGTGATTCTCCACAATTTTCTTTTATTCCTCCCTTCCAAACACATTATATTTTTGTATTTGCAAAAAACGTGGGCACGGGCTTTTCTTCTGCTCACTAGAATGTCTGCAGATGACAGGTAGCAGTGCAAAAACACAAGCTTCAGATCAGACTAAATGCAAACTTAACTACTATTTATGTATTAGCATGTCGCCTTCAAAAACCTACTTGATATGTCTAAATGTCAGTTTCTGGTATGCAAGATGGGGATAATAGAAGTACCTACCTCAGAGATTTTATGGGAATTGTGTTAGATCATGTACCAAATATAGTAAGCATAGCTCTTGATAGCTATTTTTAAAATAATAGGATGAGAGTGAAAAATGTCTTTTCATTTGGCTGTTCAGTTCACAAAACCAAAAGAAAAAGAGAAATCCCCTTTATCTTCCTAAGGAAGTATTCACTGAGTAGTCTAGTTATGAAGATGGGATGGTTTGGCTTAATTTTAGCTCTTGTGCCTATCCTGGCAATGATGCTGAGATGTTTTGTCAGCCTTGGTCATGTGACTTCCTCAATGGGCTGGGATAGGTAAGGGAATGGGGTTAACTCCTCTTCCAAACCACATGGACTGAGAGTAAGAAGGGGAGAGATTTACTAAAGGAAAATCAGAGTGCTGCAACCAGAAAAAGTTTTAAAGGCTGCTATGAATCTCTAAAGTACTAAACCAACCTTTGGATAACCAATGTAGAATGATATTACTAACCAAGAGAAATGAAAGCACCTCTAAATGCCTGCTTTCTCCTATTTGAAACCAAAATGTGGAGATAAACAAGAGAAACAGGTCAATTAAAAGCCTATCCTGATTTAATTGGAGCAACAAAGGAATAATTGTTGTACTAGAGGCCACGAAGTTGAGTCTAAGCATTGCCAATGAAAAGGATATAAGCAAAATAGTTGCAAGCAAAGACTTAGAATGTTCCCAACATAAACAAGAGATCAATGTTAGAGGTGATAAATATCATAATTATCCTGATTTGCTCATTACACATTGTACATATGTCAGAATATCATATGTATTCTCCAAATTTGTACAACTATTGCACATAACCTTAAAAAAGCAAATATATATGTAGGTTAATCAGGGTTTCCTTTAACAGACAATTTGGCTAAACAGGAATTTCTTTGTAGAATTCTTTCTTCCCTCCCCCAAAAATTACCCAGATACTTACCTCAAACTTTCCACTTTGCCTCCAGATATACAGCTTTGAAAGACATGTCTCCTAAAACTTAAACATTCACTTATCCAAATGGGAAATATGTGAGTAAAAGGACTGAAATTATGCAAATAAAAGGATCAATTTTTCTAAGCCTGTTTGTCCTTTTTATATTTGAATAAGACCTTGTGTATTCTCTTCCCTCAGGAAAGAATGTGTAAGAATAATAAAATTCAGAAGGGCATAAGTTGCCAATACTTTCTCATGCAACTATGTCTTATAAGCTTTTGTAGACATAGAATTAAGTTCTGTTGACAGCAAGCTCCAAATATTGCTTAAATGAGGCCATTTTGTCCTACAGTCATTGACCCCATAGCTGTGTGTGTGTGAGTGCGTGTGTGTTTCTTTTTTCTCTCCCCTTACATTTCTGCTCATAAGGAATTTCCTCTTTTTATAGTCATTTACCAACAGGGTCATCAAACATAAAAGAATGAACACAACCTTTAGACAATGTAATTTTGTTTCTTAAATAGAATGTCAGATATACAAGCAAGTTTAAAAATGTTCACATGAAAAGACAAAATAAGTAAATGTGGAAGGTAAGTATGGAAGTCACAGAACATTTCCTTTCTTTTGTTCTGAAACATGCATTTATGTGTTACAAATTAAAAGAGTGTTATGAAAAGACCATTAAAAATGATATGAAACATGAAAATCTCAAGTAATAAATCATGAAAACAAATAAATGACCAGTGAGTTTCTCAACCCCTAAGCCAAGTATTATATTCAAGATCTCAAGTTAATAGACACCGTAGACTTCCACCAAGACGGCTGAATAGGAGCAGCTCCAGAGCACAGTTCCCAGCAAGAGCGACACAGAAGGTGAGTGATCTCTGCATCTCCCACCAAAGTACCAGGTACATCTCAATGGGACTGACTGGACAGTAGGTGTAGCCCAAGGAGGGTAAACCGAGGCAGAGTGAGGGTGCTGCCTCACCTGGGAAGTGCAATAGACCAGAGGACCACCCCCCCACCCCCTACCACCCAGCGGAGGCCATCAGGGACTTTTCCAGCCACTCTGGCACTCTGGTTCAGATTCTGAGCTTCTCCCATGGTCTTTACAGCCCACAGACCAGGAGATTCCCAGCAGGTGGCAAGTGCTGGGGGTTTCCAGCACAAAACTTGGCAGCCATTTCAGCCAGTGCCATGGATTTCCACCACGAATCTGGGTGGTCATTCCTGGAATGACTATGAGACAGAGCCACCCCATTTCCCCTAAAAAAAGGGGGCTGAAGGCAGGGAGCCAAGTGATCTGGCTCAGCGAGTGCCCCCCGCCCCCCCCCCCCCAATAAAGACCAGCAAACTGAAACCTACTTCTTAGGATTTTCACCGCCAGCACAGCAGTTTGAGCTTGGCCTGGGATGGTTGAGCTCAGTGGGGGGAAGGGCATCCACCATAATTGAGGCCATCTGCCATTACTGAGGCAGTTCTAACCTTACCTGTGTAAACAAAATTCTAAGGAAGTTTACACAGCAGCTGTTTGGGGTCTGTGGCAGCCTAGCAATGCCTCTGCAGACAGACTGTGACTAGACTCTCTCCTTGCAGGGTAGGGCATCTCTAAAAAAAGGCAGCAGCCCATCAGGGACTTACAAATAAAGCCCCACCTTCCTAGAACAGAGCACCTGGGAAAAGGAGCGGTTGTGAGTTCCACTGCAGAAGACTTAAACGTCCCTGCTCAGCAGCTCTGAAGGGAGCAACAGAGCTTCCCAGCACAGCAATTGAGCTTGTAAGGGACAGATGGCCTCCACAAGTCACTCCCTGACCCCCATATATCCAGAGACATCTCATACAGGAGAGCTCTGGCTGACATCTAGCAGGTACCCTTCGGGGACAAAGCTACCAGAGGAAGAAATAGGCAGCAATCCTTGCTGTTCTGCAGCCCCTGCATGTGATTCCCAGGCAAGAAGGGTCTGGAGTGGACCTCCAGCAGTCCTGCAGCAGAAAGACCTGACTGTTAGAACAAAAATAAAAAACAGAAAAATAGCTTCAACTTCAACAGAAAGGATGTCCATTCAGAGACCCCAGGCAAAAGTCACCACTTCAAAGACCAAAGGTTAGATAAATCCATGAAGATGGGAAGAAATCAGCACAAAAAGGCTGAAATCACTGAAAACCAGAATGTCTCTCCTCCTTCAAGGGATCACAACTCCTCACCAGTAAGGGAACAAAACTGGATAGAGAATGAGTTTGTTAAATTAACAGAAGCAGGCTTTAGGAGGTGGGTAATAACAAACTTCTCTGAGCTAAAGGAACATGTTCTAACCCAATGCAAAGAAACTAAGAACCTTGAAAAAAGGTTAGACAAAATGCTAACTAGAATAACCAGCTTGTAGAAGAATATAAATGACTTGATGGAGCTGAAAAACACAGCATGAGAACTTCACACACATACACAAGTTTCAATAGCCAAATCGAACAAGTAGAAGAAAGGATATCAGAGACTGATGATCAACTCAATGAAATAAAATAAGAAGGCAAGACTAGAGAAAAAAAAGAGTGAAAAGAAATGAACAAAACTTCCAAGAAATACAAAATTATGTGAAAAGACCTAATCTACATTTGATTGGTGAATCCAAGCTGGAAAACACTCTTCAGGATATTATCCAGGAGAACTTCCCCAACCTAGCAAGGTAGGCCAACATTCAAATCCAGGAAATACAAAGATATTCCTGAAGAAGAGCAACCCAAAGGCACATAATCATCAGATTCACCAGGGTTGAAATGAAGGAAAAAATGCTAAGGACAGTCAGAGAGAAAGGTTGGGTTACCCACAAAGGGAAGCCCATCAGTCTCACAGTGGATCTCTCAGCAGAAACCCTACAAGCCAGAAGAGAGTGGGGGTCAATATTCCACATCCTTAAAGAAAAGAACTTTCAACCCAGAATTTCATATCTAGCCAAACTAAGCTTCATAAGTGAAGGAGAAATAAAATCCTTTATGGACAAGCAATTGCTCAGAGATTTCATCACCACCAGGTCAGCCTTACAAGAGCTCCTGAAGGACTGAAGGAAGCACTAAACATAGAAAGGAATAACCAGTACCAGCCACTCCAAAAACATACCAAATGGTAAAGGGCATTGACACAATGAAGAAACTGTGTCAACTAATGGATAAAACAACCAGCTAGTATCAAAATGGCAGGATCAAATTCACACATAACAATATTAACCTTAAATGTAAATGGGCTAAATGCCCCAATCAAAAGACACAAGCTGGCAAATTGGATAAAAAGTCAAAACCCATCAGTGTGCTGTATTCAGTAGACCCATCTCACATGCAAAGAAACACAGAAACTGAAAATAAAGGGATGGAAGAAGATATACCAAGCAAATGGAGAGCAAAAAAAAAAGCAGGGGTTGCCATCCTAATCTCTGATAAAACAGACTTTAAACCAACAAAGAACAAAAGAAACAAAGAAGGGCACTACATAATGGTAATGGGATCAGCGCAAGAACAGCTAACTATCCTAAATATTTATGCACCCAATACAGGAGGACCCAGATACATAAAGCAAGTTCTTAATGACCTACAAAGAGACATAGACTCCCTCAAAATAATAGTGGGTGACTTTAACACTCCACTGTCAATATTAGACAGATCAGTGAGACAGAAAATTAACAAGGGTATCCAGAACTTAAACTCAGATCTGGACCAGGCGGATCTAATAGACATCTGCAGAACTCTCCACCCCAAATCTACTAATATACATTCTTCTCAGCACCACATCACACTTACTCTAAAATTGACCACATAATTGGAAGTAAATCACTTCTCGGCAAATGCAAAAGAACTGAAATCATAACAACCAGTCGCTCAGACCACAGTGCAATCAAATTAGAACTCAGGATTAAGAAACTCACTCAAAATTGCCCAACTACATGGTAACTGAACAACCTGCTCCTGATGACTACTAGATAAATAATGAAATGAAGGCAGAAATAAAGATATTCTTTGAAACCAATGAGAATGAAGACACAACATACCAGAATCTCC
Organism: Cheracebus regulus; assembly: GCA_963574635.1. NCBI lineage: Eukaryota > Metazoa > Chordata > Mammalia > Primates > Pitheciidae > Cheracebus > Cheracebus regulus. The sequence continues at coordinate 15,296 of CAUYQU010036167.1, forward strand.
AGAACATATTTAAAGCAGTATCTAGAGGGAAATTTATAACACTAAATGCACACATGAGAAGCAAGGAAAGATCTAAAATCAACACCCTATCATCACAATTAAAAGAATTAAAGGAGCAAGACCAAACAAATTCAAAAGCTAGCAGAAGACAAAAAATAACTAAGATCAGAGCAGAATTGTAGGAGATAGAGACACACACAAAAAAAAAACACTTCAAAAAAAAATCAATAAATCCAGGAGCCGGTTTTCTGAAAAGATCAACAAAATAGATAGACTGCTAGCCAGACTAATAAAAAAGAAAAGAGACAAGAATCAAATAGTTGCAATAAAAAATGAAAAAGGGGGTAACACCACCGATTTCACAGAAATACAAACTACCATCAGAGATTACTACAAACAACTCTGTGCACATAAACCAGTAAATCTAGAAAAAATGGATAAATTCCTGGACACTTACACAATCCCAAGCCTAAACCAGGAAGAAGTTGAATCACTGAATAGACCAATAACAAGGTCTAAAGTTGAGGCAGCAATTAATAGCCTACCAACCAAAAATGTCCAGGTCTAGATGGACTTGGCTAGATAGCCTAATTCTACCAGATATACAAAGAGGAGCTGGTTCCATTCCTTCTGAAACTATTCCAAACAATACAAAAAGAGGGAATTCTCCCTAACTCATTTTATGAGATCAACATCATCCTGATACCAAAACCTGGCAGAGACACAACTAAAAAAGAAAATTTCAGGCCAATATCAATGATGAACATACATGCAAAAATCTTCAACAAATACTGACAAATCACATGCAACAGCACATCAAAAAGCTTATCCTTCACGATCAAGTAGGCTTCATCCTGGGGATGCAAGGCTGGTTCAACATACACAAATCTATAAATGTAATCCATCACATAAACAGAACCAAAGACAAAAACCACATGATTATCTCAATAGATGCAGAGAGGGCCTTTGAGAAAATTCAGCAGTTCTTTATGCTAAAAACTCTCAATAAACTAGGTATTGATGGAATGTATCTCAAAATAATAAAAGGTATTTACAATAAACCTACAGCCAATATCATACTGAATGGGCGAAAACTGGAAGCATTCCCTTTGAAACCTGGCACTAGACAAGGGTGCCCTCTCTCATCATTCCTATTCAAGATTGTGTGAAAAGTTCTAGCCAGAGCAATCAGGAAAAAAAAGAAAAAAGAAAAAGAAAAAGGAAAAGCGTATTCAATTAGGAAAAGAGGAAGTCAAATTGTCTCTATTTGCAGATGACATGATTGTGTATTCAGAAGACCCTATCACTGCAGCCCAAAATCTCCTTAAGCTGATAAGCAACTTGAGCAAAGTCTCAGGATACAAAATCAATGTGCAAAAATTACAAGCATTCCTATACATCAATAACAAACAGAGAGCCAAATCATGAGCAAACTCCCATCCACAATTGCTACAAAGAGAATAAAATACCTAGGAATACAACTAACAAAGGATATGAAGGACCTCTTCAAGGAGAACTACAAACCACTGCTCAAGGAAATAAGAGAGGACACAAACAGATGGAAAATCATTCCATGCTGATGGTTAGGAAGAATCAATATCGTGAAAATGGTCATACTGCCCAAAGTAATTTACAGATTCAATGCTATCCCCATCAAGCTACCAATGATCTTCTTCACAGAACTGGAAAAAACCACCTTAAACTTCATATGGAACCAAAAGAGAGCCCGCATAGCCAAGTCAATTCTAAGCAAAAAAAA
>CAUYQU010036168.1:0-33091 GCA_963574635.1 Cheracebus regulus
ACAAACAGGGAGCCAATTCATGAGTGAATTCCCATTCACAATTGCTACAAAGAGAATAAAATACCTAGGGATACAATTTAGAAGGGATGTGAAAGACCTCTTCAAGGAGAACTACAAACCACTGCTCAAGGAAATAAGAGAAGACACAAAGAGATGGCAAAAAACATTCCATGCTCATGGTTAGGAAGAGGCAATATCGTGAAAATAACCATACTGTCCAAAGTAATTTATAGATTCAGTGCTATCCCCATCAAGCTACCACTGACTTTCTTCACAGAATTGGGAAAAAAACAAAAAAACCCCTTACATTTCATATGGAACCAAAACAGAGCCGGCATAGTCAAGACAATCCAAAACAAAAAGAACAAAGCTGAAGGCATCACACTACACAATTTCAAATGATACTACAAGGCTACAGTAATCAAAGCAGCATGGTACTGGTATCAAAACAGATATACAGACCAATGGAACAGAACAGAGGCCTCAGATATAGCACCCCACATCTACAACCACCTGATCTTTGACAAACCTGACACAAACTAGCAATGGGGAAAGGATTCCCTATTTAATAAATGGTGTTGTGGAAACTGGCTAGCCATATGCAGAAAGCTTAAACTGGATCCCTTCCTTACGCCTTATACTAAGAATTAACTCCATATGGATTAGAGACTTAAACATAAGACCTAAAACTATAAATACCCTAGAAGAAAACCTAGCCAATACCATTCAGGACATAGGCATGGACAAATACTTCATGACTAAAACACCAAAAGCAATGGCAGCAAAAGCCCAAATTGACAAATGGGATCTAATTAACCTAAAGAGCTTCTGCACAGCAAAAGAAACTATCATCAGAATGAACAGGCAATCTACAGAATGAAAGAAAAGTTTTGGAATCCACCCATCCAACAAAGGGCTAATATCCAGAATCTACAAAGAACTTAAACAAATCTGCAAGGAAAAAAAAAAAAAAAAACATCAAAAACTGGGCAAAGGATATGAACAGACACTTTTCAAAAGAAGACATTTAGGCAGCCAACAAACATATGAAAAAAAAGCTCATCCTCACTGATCATTAGAGAAATGCAAATCAAAACCACAATGAGATACCACCTCATGCCAGTTAGAATGGCAATCGTTAAAAAGTCAGGAAACAACAGATGCTGGAGAGGATGTGGAGAAACAGGAACGCTTTTACACTGTTGGCGGGAGTGTATATTAGTTCAACCATTGTGAAAGATAGTGTGGTGATTCCTCAAGGATCTAGAACTAGAAATACCACTTGACCTAGAAATACCACTTGACCCAGCAATCCCATTACTGGGTATATACCCAAAGGATTATAAATCATTCTAGTATAAAGACACATGCACACACATGTTTATTGTGGCACTGTTCACAGTAGCAAAGACTTGGAACCAACCCAAATGCCTCAGATATACACCCCACATCTACACCAAATGCCCATCAATAATAGACTGGATAAAGAAAATGAGGCACACATACACCATGGAATACCATGCAGCCATAAAAAGAAGATGAGTTCACATCCTTTGCAGGGTCATGCATGAAGCTGGAAACCATCATTCTCAGCAAACTGACACAAGAACAGAAAAGCAAACACCACATGTTCTCACTCGTAAGTGGGAGTTGAACAATGACAACACATGGACACAGGGAGGGGAACATCACACACCAGGGCCTGTCAGGGGGTGGGGGGCTAGGGGAAGGCTAGCGTTGAGAGAAATACCTAATGTAGAGGACGGGTTGATGGGTGCAACAAACCACCAAGGCACGTGTATACGTATGTAACAAACCTGCGCGTTCTGCACATGTACCCCCAAACTTAAAGTATAATAAAAAAAGGAATGAAATACAATAGAAAGGAAAGCATCTATACAATCCAATATTTACGATTCAAAGCCTGACATATCAAAATTAACCATAAACAAAACTGAGATGCAAAAGAGAAGTACAACTTTATGAAGAAGAAGAGAAAACCTGCCTGAAGAATTGTAAAGAGAGAGCATGAAGTGATTAGCCATACAATTGAAGCTAATCACACCTGCGGATAAGGGATACATAGAGAGTGGAGTGGAGAGTGGACCACCGAGCAATCCAGCAGGATTTGCCTTTCCTGTTAATCCCTAAACCTTGACCCTAGATAATGTAGGCCAAAGTAGGCCTAATTTACAGAAAATCTGTAGAAAAGATACTGGTGTAATTCACCTAGTTGGAAGAAGACTTGGAACCATCTTGGGAGCTACACTTCCTTAAAAATCTTGCCGTAAACAAGACCCAATCCTGTGGGTGGGGCCCAGCGTCTCAACAGTTCCTTCTCAAAGCAGTGGGGAGAGAGCTTCAGTTGGCTCAGCTTGGTCAGGTGACCTCCTTTGGCTTATCAGCTCCATGGGTGGGGAATGAGGCTAGATTCCTGCCCCTCCCCTTCCTGGTGCTGGAGGGAGGGGGAACAGGGAAGGAGGGGAGAGAAGGCAAGGGTTGGGAGAGTGAGGGGCGGGAAGGGTGGTGGACGAGGGGTGGGAGGGAGTGAGGTGGAAAGGGAGGGTGTTCTGATTATAAGCCTGCTCCACGGGCTGAGATCATCTTAGGTAAAAAGTGAGCCACAATGTCATTGCATATGATCCCCGGCACTGGCCAGCCAGGGTTTCTTTTCTTTTTTCTTTTGTTTTCTTTTCTTTTTTTCTTTTCTTTTCTCTTTTCTTTTCTTTTCTTTTCTTTCCTTTCTTTCTTTTTTTTTTTAATGGAGTCTCACTCTGTCTCCCAGACTGGAGTGCATTGGCAGGATCCAGGCTCACTGCAATCTCAGCCTCTGGGGTTAAAGCAATTCTCCTGTAGCTAGCATTAAAGGCACGTGCCACCATGCCCTACTGATTTCTGTATTTTCAGTAGAGATGGGGTTTCACCTTATTAGCCAAGCTAGTCTCAAACTCCGGACCTCATGTGATCCGCCCATCTCGGACTCCCAACGTGCTGGGATTACAGGCGTGAGCCACTGTGTCCGGCTCCAGAGAGGGTTTCTACCAGTCCACGCCTCAACACGGACAGTTAAAAGTCCAAATTTAGGCCGGGCATGGGGGCTCGCGCCTGTAATCCCAGCACTTTGGGAGGCCAAGGCGGGTGGATCACGAGGTCAAGAGATCGAGACCATCCCGGCCAACATGGTGAAACCCCGTCTCTACTAAAAATACAAAAATTAGCTGAGCATGGTGGCACGTGCCTGTAGCCCCAGCTACTCGGGAGGCTGCAGCAGGAGAATCGCTGGAACGCGGGAGGTGGAGACTGCAGTGAGCCGAGATTGGGCCACTGCACTCCATCCAGCTGCCTGGTGACAGAGCAAGACTTTGTCTCAAAGAAAGAGAAAAAAAAAAAAAGCAAAGCCCAAAGTTAGTGGACATGTAGCAGGGGATGATTACTTAAAAACTGCGTGGCCACTTGATGGCAAAAGGCTGTCAGATATTAGTGTCCCTGGTTCTCTGATATATTAAAGAAAGAACTGAGTCCTGACCAATGATAGGAAAAATGTGTTTGTCTTCTGCAGTGAAGCCAATATAGCATCTACACTGGCACCTGACAAAGGCGGCACAAAGGAGAAAACTTCCACCCATCTAACAATGCTATCAATTACAAGGCAGCCAATATTTGTTTGCATGTCCAACCCTCAGCCCACACTCCTGATTCCATTTCTTGCCTATTTGATTTTCTTTTCCCCACAGTCATCTTTTGGAATACGATATGTTTTACTCATATGCTGTTTTAGTTTTTCATTGTCTGTCTCCCATAGTGGAAAAATACAAATTCCAGAAGGGCGAATATCTTTGTCTATTGCTCATTAATGTATCCTAAGTTCCTATAACAATGCCTGCTTCACTGGATAATTTGAATGAATAAATGAATTAATAAATAAATGGATTTTTCTCCAGCCACACTAGCCTCCTTTTTATTGCTCTGACACTATCTCAGCAAGCATACTCCCATACCACTCTGTGTTTTTCTGTAACAACCTGGGCTAACGTATCCCTACGGCGGCCTTGCTTACTTAGCGTACATCTCTGATCGCATTATCAGACGTGGTACTTTTCTTCAAGACAGTTAGCGTGTCACTGTGTTGTTTTTATGTTTTGTTGTTTTCTATTACTCTAATTACAGGTAAAGATGCAGATCAGCTGTGTCTGTTTTAATTTTTGCAGTACAGCGTCATCTTTCAGTAGATGGCGTAATGAGCATCAGCTGTCTTAGGACTGAATCCATGTCATTGCCACCCTGTAGCTGAATAACCTTGGCCAGGTAAACTCTTCTGAGGTTTTATTATCCATCTTTAAACTGGGAATAGTAATAAATTCAAGCTCATAAGGCTGTTGATGGTGTTTCATTAAGGTAGTTCATATACAGTTATGCACCACATAATGACTTTTTGGTCAACGATAGACCACATATATGATGGCGGCCCCATCATATTATAAGGTTATATGTTCAGATTCCTGTTCTGACACCATCCTAGCACAGAAGATTGCTGGTTCACCTTGCCTCTTTACAGATGGCTGCGGTGGGAGCTGAACTTTTACCCTAGCCCCACTGACACATTTCCAATAAAAAAAGGGGGCACCAATTCACAACACTTCCTTACCTCAGAGGTGGGGTGGGGGAGGGTAGGCACAGTTATTTGCTAGGCTTCAGGGAAAGGGCAACTGGATGGCTGACTCAATATTCTGTTGCTGCAGTGTGATGGGCAGAAGCCTAGCTCCCCACTCGTCTCTGAGAACATCAGGGGAAGGAGTGGGAAAAGAGAGTGCCAACAAATCCTGCCTTCCACCACTTGATTCCATCTTGAGGATGGGTGGAAGAGGAGGCATAGCTCTCCATAAGGCCTAGCTGGCACAGAAGGCCAGCGGGGGGATGCAGATTGTCTATTAGCCCCACCTCACACCACTTGATTGAGTTTGGATGCATGTAAAGGTTCACATTTCCGCTGGACATCACTGACACCAGAGATGGGGATCAATGGAATGCTTACTAGTCCCGGCGTGGACTGCCTTGTTCAGTGTTATTGATGTCAGGTGAAGGTGAAGGCTCATCTTGCTGCTGGACACCACTGACATTACCCTGACAGGTGAATGGGATCATCACCATCTGCTTGAGAGAGGCAGGATAGAAGACAAGTTTCTTTCTTGTTCCCTGAAACCTTGGGGGGTCGGGGAGGTAAGGTTTTTCCACTGTTGCTTGTCTGGCGTAGGGGAGGGGAATTTGTCACAAAGGTAATTTCAGTTTTTAGATCATGTCTTCTCTGGTCTTTTGGCTGAAGAAATGGGCTTTTCTTGGTTGCTTTGTGTCTGCCATTGTCAGTGGTTCTGGACTGGAGGAGTCTGTGGTACCCTCTCTGTGGCACTGCGTGGAAATAGAAAAACCAAGAGAATGCGCTGCCTGTGTTCTTGCTCGAGTCCTGAGAGCGCAAGTCAGTCTACTTTCTCCTTTCCACGTTTCAGAGTTCCCTTTGCTGGTTTGCTGTTATATTCAGGGTGTTCTGGTGTAGAGGGACCATGTGGGAGGAAAGGGCAAGTTCTAGCTTGGCCAGAACTGGAGATCTCTAGGATGTTTATTTTTGAGAATTTTATTTTGACATCTCTGGTGGGCCTACCAAGATCCGCCCATGTCTTGATCATCTATTGGGTCGGAGAGCAAGCAGTCCCTTGATCAGTAAATATAGCAATAAATTTGCCTTTGTGATATTTTGCTTCTCCCAGAACTTCCTGATTTCTGAACTCCTATGACTCATGATGCATTCTCAATAAAATCTGCCATGTTAAATTCATTTTCTAGGCTTTCATGTTTCCAAGTATGCCTGTTTAACTCTCTGAGACATATTTATTTATTTATTTTTAAAATTTTCGTTTATCTGAGCCGTGACCAAACACTAGTTGCAAACTGATGTTTCCCCTACCCAAGATTTTTTTACAAGTCAGAGTCTGAAATGTCTGGCCTGACTTGAGGATGGAATCTATGAATGAAAATAACATCCCTGTGGAAGATACTGGTAAACTTTTTGCCCGCTTTGAGTCCGTTGTCCTGGCTTTGCTAACAAGGTTTGACAGTGAAAGACTGTGAAACCTTCTGAATGTGAAACACTGTATTGGAAGTGTTTTTCTGTTTAATTAATTCCATCGGTTGGGGGTTGTGACATTCTAAAGTAAATGAGAAAGGAGACTATTTTCTGAAGAATAGGGAAGGTGCATATTAAAACCATTACACTGACCAAGTATCAATTCTCAGGCATCTTCTTACAATGACTTCTCACTACAGGCCACTATCTCTGATGAATATCGATGCAAAAACCCTCAATAAAATACTAGCAGACCCAACTCAACAATACATCAGAAAGATCATGCATCATGGCCAGGTGGGATTTATCCCTGGGATGCGAGGACGGTTCAACATATGCAACTCAATGTGACACATCACATCAACAGAATGAAAGATAAAAGCCGTATCATTATTTCAATTGATGCTGAAAACCCATTTGATTAAATTCAACATTCCTTCCTGATAAAAACCCTCGACAAACTGGGTATAGAAAGAGCAGACCTCAACATAATAAAAAGCCATATACAACAGACTCACAGCTAGTATCATACTGAATGGGGAGAAAGCGAAAGCCTTTCCTCTAAGATCTGGAACATGACAAGGATACCCACATTCACCACTGTTACTCAATATAATATGGGAAGTCTTTGCTAGAGCAATCAGATAAGAGAAAGAAGTAAAGGGCATCCACACTGGAAAAGGAAGAAGCCAAACTATCTTTGCTGATGATATGGTCTTATATTTAGAAAAACCTTAAGATTCCACCAGAACACTATTAGAATTGATCAAACAGTTCAGTAAAGTTGCAGGACACAAAATCAACCTACAAAATTAGTAGCATTTCTATATGCCAACAGGGAACACTCTGAAAAAGAAATCAAATTAATCTCACAATAGACAAAAATAAAATTAAATATCTCAGAATTAACCAAAGAAGTGAAAGATGTCCACAATGAAAATTACAAAACATTCATGAAAGAAATCAAAGCGGACACAATAGTGGAAAGTTATTCCACATTCATGGATTGGAGGAATCAATGTTGTTTAGATGCCTGTAATACCCAAAGCAATCTACAAATCCCTACAAGAACACCAGTGACGTTCTCTACAGAAATAGCAAAAGCAATCCTAAAATGTATATAGTAGCCCAAAAGACCTGGAGTAGCCAAGGCTATCCTGAGCAAAAAAGAACAACACTGGAGGAATCACATTACCTGACTTCAAATTATACTACAGAGCTACAGTAACCAAATCAGCATGGAACTGGCATTTAAACAGACCCACAGACAACTGGGACAGAAGAGAGAACCCAGGAACAAATCTGCACACCTGCAGTGAACTCTTTTTCGACAAAGGTGCCAAGAACATACATTGGGAAAAGGACAGTCTCTTTAATAAGTGGTGCTGGGAAAACTGGATGTCCTTATGGAGAAGAATGAAACTTGACCCGCATCTTTCGTCTTATATAAAAGTCAAATCAGAATGGCTTAAAGACGTACATCTGAGACGTCAGCCTATGAAAGTACTACAGGAAAACACCGGGAAAATGCTCCAGGACATTGTTCTCAGCAAAAATTTCTGGAGTGATACACTGGCACCCAAAGCAAAACTGGACAAATGGGAACACGACTAGTTAAAAAGTTTCTGCACAGCAAAGGAAACAATCACCAAAGTGAAGACACAACCCACAAAATGGGAAAGAATATTTGCAAACTACCCATCTGACAAGGGATTAATAACCAGTATAATAGATACGGAGCTCAAACAACTCAATTGGAGAAAATCTAATGATCTGATTAAAGAATGGGAAAAAGATTTGAATACACATTTCTCAGAAGAAGACGTACAAATGGCAAACAAGCAGATGAAGAGGTACTCAATATCACTGATCTTCAGAGCAATGCAAATCACAACCACAGTGAGATGTCTTCTTACCCCAGTTAAAGTGGCTTATATCCAAAAGACTGGCAATAAGAAATTCTGGTGAGGGTGTGAAGAAAAGGGAACTGTACACCATTGGTGGGAATGTAAATTAGTACAACCACTATGGAGAACACTTTGCCAGTTCCTAAAAAGAATACAACTTGAGCTACTGTATGATCCACCAATCCAACTGCTGAGTATATACCCAAAAGAAAGGAAATCAGTATATGGAAGAGGTATCTGCACTCCAGTTTGTTGCAGTGCTGTTTACAATAGCAACATCTGGAAGCAACCAAAGTGTCCATCAACATATGAATGGGCAAAGAAAATGCGGTACATATGCCCAATGGAGTACTAGTCATAAAAAGAATGAGATCCAGTCATCTGCAACAACATGGATGGAATTGGAGATGTATTTATGTTGAGCGAAATAAGCCAGGCACAGATAGACAAACATCGCATGTTCTCGCTTATTTGTAGGACCTGAAAATCAAAACAATTGATCTCGTGGACACAGAAAGTAGAAGGATGGTTACCAGAGTCTGGGAAGGGTAGTGTGGGGGCAAGGGGCAGGTGGGGATGATTAATGGATACAAAAAAAAAATAGAAAGAATGAATAAGGTCTAGTATCTGATATCACAGCATGTTGCCTAAAGCCAATAATAGTTGAATTGTGCATTTTAAAGTACCGAAAAGGATATAATTGGATTGTTTGTAACACACATGACAAATGCTTGAGGGGATGTGATGTGATTAATACACATTATATGCCTATACCAACATATCTCATATGGCCCATAAATATATACACCTATTATGTACTCACAAAAAAGTAAAAATGAAAAATAATTAAAAGAGGTTAAGGGTAAGGAACTAGGCTATCTGGCAGTAAAAATAACTAGACAGCAAAACATTCAAGGTACTGCGTGACTTTGTTCGGCCACTTAGACAAAAGTGAGAGAAAAGAGAAATGCTTTAAAGAAGGAATGCGTAAATTAAAAGAGAGGAAGAACGTAAATATTTTGAAAAACTTCACTCTAGCCATGTAAAGAATGAAAAGGCACGTTTAGGAGTGCAAGCTAAAGGCATGGCCAAGTGACCACTTTGCTGATGAGATTACCAGGGATAGAAGGGGAACAGGTGCCACTCAGTAAGACAAAGACCACTGGAGAAAGGCCCTGACGGCATTTCAGAGTTTTTCCAGGCTGCTCCTCCACTCACATGCTCAGAGCACAGCCCAAAGGCAAAGTTTTCAGAGAGGCACCCACAAGACCTCAACATCTGCTGCCCGGTGCTGCGTTTAGTGCCTGCTCCCCGCACCTTCATGCAGCACTCCTCAGCTGTCCCAGCCATAGTTCAAGGGGGCCCAGGTGCTGAAAAGGCTGCCGGTCTGGAAGGCTCAAGTGGCGGACCTTGGCAGCATCCAAATGGTGCTAATTCTGCAGGTACGCAGCATTCACAAACTATGGGTCTGTGACAGCCTCCACCTACATTTCACAGAATGTTGCAGACAGCCTGAGGGCCCACGTAGAGACCTGACACAGGGGCACAACTGCCAGAGAGAGCCCCAACCAGAACAGTACCTGATAGGGCTGTGGGAACAAGTCAGTCACAGGGAGTCCCAATTCGGGTCACGTCTAGTAGAGGCGTGGGAGCTGGACTGATACCAAGATCCCAGAATTGTAGCACTACTGGCATTCAATGCTACACTGGGAGAGCTGGAGGAACAAGACTCCAACCTGTGAGAGCTGCTGGGTGGACTGAGCCCAGCAAAGCCATAGAGGCATGGCTGCCTGAGAATTTGGGAACTCAATCCCTGCCCCAGTGTGCCCAGAAGGCAGAACTTGGAGCTAAGAAACATTATTCTCAAGCCTCAACATTTAATGTTGTTTGCTCTGACGGGTTTTGGACTTTCTTAGCACCAGTTATGCCTTTTCTCTTGCCTATCTCTCCCTCTTGGAATGAGAATATCTATCCGATGCCTGTCCCACCATTGTATTTTTGGGAATAGACAACTTGTTTTGATTTCACAGACTCACAGCTAGAGGAAATTTGCCTCACTCTGGATCCTGCCTTGAGTCTCACCCATCTCTGATGTAGATGAGACTCTGGACTTTGGGTGCTGGAGTGAGTCAAGACTTTGGGGCTACTGGGATGGAATGAATGTATTTTGCATGTGATAAGGACATAAATTTGGGGGCCGGAGGCAGGATGCAATGGTTGGTTTGAATGTGTCCCCGAAAAACCATGTGTTGGAAACTTAATCCCCAGTGCAACACTGTTGAGAGGTTGGGCCTAATGGCAGGTCTTTAGGTTATGAGGGTTGCACCCTCATGAATGGATTAATGGCAATTATAAAAGGGCTTGAGTCTATGAGTTTGATCTCGTGCTCTCTCTCACTTGTGCTCTCTAACCTTCCCACCTTCTGTTATTAGGTGACACAGCAAGAAGACTCTCATCAGATGCAAGACTCTTCCTTGAACTTCCCAGCCTCCAGAACCGTAAGATATAAATTGCTGTTCTTTATAAATCACCCAGTGATACAGTTTGGCTCTGTGCCCCCACCCAAGTCTCATCTTGAATCGTAATCCTCACGTGTAGAGGGAGGGACCTGGTGGGAAGTGACTGGATCATGAGGGAGGTTTTCCGCGTGCTCTTCTCATGATAGTGACGGAGTTCTTGCGAGAGCTGATGGTTTTAAAGTGTGGCGATGTCTCGCTCTGTCTCTCTCCGTCTCTCTGTCTCTGTCTCTGTCTCTGTCTCTCTCTCTCTCTCTCTTCCTCTTGACTGCTGCCAGGTAAGAGATGCCTTGCTTCCCCTTTGCCTTCTGGCATGATCCTTCATTTCCTGAGGCCTCCCCAGCCATGCGGAACTGTGAGTCAATTGAACCTCTTCTGTTTATAAATTACGCAGTCTCAGGTAGTATTTTTATAGCAGTGTGAGAACGGACTAATATAGCGCATCTTGGGTGTTCTCCTATAGCAGCAGAAAATGGACTAAGACAGGTATCTCAGGATTCACTTGGCCCTCATCCTCAAGACAATGGAAAACAGTCAGCCTGGGCCCTCGCCACCTACCATCTCTAACTGAAAGTGAGGCTGCTGGGTGTCCTGTGGGTTGAAGTGGGAGAGGGTCTCGGAACCCTTCATGCCCTGTGAGGTCCTGAGGCCAAGGATTGGCACTGGCCTATTCGCCCATGGTGTGGCATGTGGGAAGTGGCCTGTCACCACTGTTTTCACATGGTGTTTGTGAGGAGAATCTGTGAGATTTGGAGCTGGGGTTCAGAGAAAATTGAGGGGATCTGTCAAACAAGGCAAGAGTAGGCCACAGACCATTGTCAGGGTCACAAGAGCAAGGTGGAGTTTTCAAAATAACTCCTTCCCTGAAGGGCATAGTGAGGAGAGCCCTAGGAGTCAGAAGAGACTCTACTTCCCGTTCTTCATGCCCCCTGAGTTTGCTACCAACACCCAGGGAGCTGTTTCCAGTTGAGTCACTCCTGCAGAACAAACTATAGTCAGCAGACCTGGAACACAGGTACTTGTAGCTACAGACATGGGGGAACTCTGAGGGCCTGCTGCTTGCCAAGCTCTGTGTTTGCTGCATTACATTACATTTGTTTCCTTCATGTGCTCCTCAAACAGGATTCTGATATGCAGAATTACCAGCTTCTTGGCCTGTCTTAGATTGCTGAGATGTAATGAGTTGTAGAAACTTGTCAGGGTTCATTCAGATGCTACAAGAAATTGCCATCATTTGAACGGAGCTCTATTGGATGGGCACTATTTCACCATACATAGTTTTAATAAACTCTTGCTCATCACATATTCTTAAGGAAGGACAAAGTAACAGAAATATCTGAAAGTAGCTGAACGACAGAAAAAAATGTTCAGTCCATCTCAGAGAGAGCATATTAGAGACAGACGTGGAAAGTATAAAGGAAATAGGAAACATAATTTAGTGGTCACTGGAATGAGAGTAGAAAAAAATAATCACACCCTTTCCTTTTAAAATATTGAATGTACATAGATGCTACCTGTTTGTCAGAGTCAGACTTCTAACCTCAAAAGTCTCAGGACAGCTCAGTTTGCAAGGAGGAGGGAGCGATCAGAGGGACTGATATGCAGTGCATCAACCAGAAATTTCTATAAGTGTCCACCCCTTGACAGCAATCCCTCCTTGTGTCCCTATGCCCCGAGAGAGGACAACCAACCTCTGAGACAGCAGAAGATAAATCTGCACATGAGAGTTTGAGCATTCTAAGTGATGGAAGTGTAATATACAAATCACACACCTACACAGATAGGTGTAACTCTCAAGTCAAGGGTTACAATCTTTCTTCAAAAAAAACAAAAACAGCATAGAATGAACACACTTTAAAATAAAAATATATATGTGATTTCTTTGTAAATTTGCTGTTACATGTTTTCAAGTGTTTCTCTCAAGAAATTCTCCTAATCAAAAAACACTAAGCATTATAAATGTATATTTACAAGATGAAATCATTCTACATCTTCCATCTATATGACCCCATCACTATGACCCATACATATTCAATGTAAAAAGATTGGTGTATATTTTCAGATGTGTTTCTTTTTGGGTAATATGTTTATGTGCCTGCCGTAGTCTGTTTTCTACTGCTGTAACAGAATGCACAAACTGGGAAATTTATGAAGAAGACAATTTCATTTGGCTCAGTGTTCTGGTGGCTGGGAAGTCTCAAGAGCATAGCACCGGTATCTGGCAAGGACCACTGAAGGCATCACATGGTGATAGAGTGTGTGAGACAAAGAGAAAATGGGGTTCTCACTTAGCTTTTTATCAGGAACCCACTCCCACGGTAACTAACACACTCTCACAATAATGGCATTAATCCATTCATGAAGGCAGAGCCCTCACGACCTAATCTGTTCTGAAAGGTGCTACCTCTCACTATTGTTATGACAGCAATTAAGTTTCCAACACATGAACTTTGAAGGACATATTCAAAGCATACCACTACCTTAAATATTTTTGCAAGTATTTGTTTGTAGGCTCTTTTTAAAATTTGCAACCACATAAGTAATTTCAAATTCACTTCGTTACTTGTTTGGACATCATATTTTCACTTCTTCGATTAAAGTGTGGTTTTGTCACAGGCCAGGTCTCACTAACGCAGGCCCCATATCAGCTGTTTCAGTTCTGACTCAGTGGTGAAGTTAAATACTAAAAGCTAAAAGAGCCAGTGCCCTTATGCAAAGGCTGGAATGTAACAAAGGTCCACCAAGAATTTTGCCTAGGCCTTCCTGGGCCTTAAAGCACGGCAAGATAATGAAGAAATTGTTAACAGGACCTGTTCAGGATTAAACAAGTTTCATGGGCGGGGCGGGGGGCGGCGGCGGGGGGGTGGCGGGCGCGGTCTGAAGAAACTCGGCCAGGTTTCCACAAACAAGCTTTACTGGGGACCAAGGGAACTCCCAAAACCTCCATGGCTTATCAGGAGACAAGATAAAGATAATCATTCCAGCACGGGGACCCATTTAGATTAAGTAAATGTACTGACGCTCTAGGGGAAGATCTTAGTTATATATTAGAAGAAGCTAATCACTTATGTCTTTTGATGAATGCACACTTACACGTAGACCTATAGCTTAGAAGGTATATAAGCTCCGCAAAACTTTCTAATTCTGAGGTGGTCTGGCAATAATTTCCAGGCCTTCTCCCTGTAAATAATTACAGAAATAAAAACTCCCTTTTCTCCCAGTTCATCTGCATCTCGTTATTGGGCCTTGAGAATAAGCAGCCCGACCCTCGGTTTGGTTCGGGGACAGTTTGGCATGTGTCCAGAGGTTTATTAGAAAAGCATTTTGCTTTATAGGCAAAGTATTTGTTGACATCTTTTGTCCCATTCTCCACTGATTTGCATAAGTCTTTTGTGGTCAAGCGTATTATGATCTAAGTGGGTAATACTGTTTACAAATATTTACTCATAGTTTTTCACACTTTTAAAGTTTTTTTCTTCTGGCAGTGCAAAAATTGTTTTAATTTATTCATTGACTTTTTTAAATATAAAAATAATGCAACTCGTGGTGGAAAACATAAAACTGAGTATTGGTGTAGTATCGACTACTCAACCACTGGAGATTCCAGCCTTCAAAGCCTTGAAGGCTTCAGAACACAATGGAAAAAAAGCTTTAGATCTAATTCTACACTTGTGAATAATGGGGTTAATGGAATGCGTGTTTGGCTTAAAAGTGATACCATGTCTAGTGCCTCTAGCTTAAAGTAATTCGGTAAACGTTAATTTCCTTCCCTCCTTGGAGGTCATTTTTTTCCTGTGCTTCTGCCTGAACTCCACACACCGCCAATCCATGTGTCCCTATATCCAAGCTTATGGACCTAGGGGGCAGGATTTCATCTCCACCATGATCTTCACCATCAGGTGAGGGGGATTTATGTGTAACTTTCTGGCATGATGTAGACACCAGGGTACTTAAAACTAGACCTGTGATCCTGGAAAAGCTTTTAAATATGTTACAAATAGAAGAAAACCTAGGCAATGCCACTGAGGACATAGGCATAGGCAAGGACTCCATGAATAAAACACCAAAAGCAATGAAAAAAAAAAGCTGTTTAAGACAAATGGGATGTAATTAAACTTAAGAGCTTCTGCACAGCAAAAGAAACTATCACTAGAGTGAGCCAGCAACCAACAGAATGGGAAAAACTTTTTGCAATCTACCCATCTGACAAAGGGTTAATATCCAGAATCTACAAAGAACTTAACCAAATCTACAAGAAAAAAGTTTTAACAACCCACCAAAAAGGGGGCATAGTACATGAGCAGACACTTTTCAAAAGAAGACATTTATGCAGACAACAAACACGTGAAAAAATGCTCATCATCAGTGGTCATTAGAGAAATGGAAATCAAAACCACATCGAGATACCATCTCATGCCAGTTAGAATGGTGATCATTAAAAAATCTGGAGACAACAGATGCTGGAGAGGATGTGGAGAAATAGGAACACTTTTGCCCTCTTGGTGGGAGTGTAAATTAGTTCAACCATTGTGGAAGACAGTGTGGCGATTCCTCAAGGACCTAGAAATAGAAATACCATTTGACCCAGCAATCCCATTACTGGGTACACGCCCAAAGGATTATAAATCCTTATATTATAAAGACACACGCACACGTATGTTCACTGAGGCACTGTTTACAATAGCGAAGACTTGGAACCAACCCAAATGCCCATCAATGATAGACTGGATAAAGAAAATGTGGCACATATACACCATGGAATACTATGCAGCCATATAAAACGATGAGTTCTTGTCCTTTGTAGGGACACAGATGAATCTGGAAACCATGATTCTCAGCAAACTGACACAAGAACAGAAAATCAAACACCGCATGTTCTCACTCATAGGTGGGTGTTGCACAATGAGAACACAGGGATGCAGGGAGGGGAGCATCACACACTGGGGTCTGTTGGGGGGAGGCTAGAGGAGGGACAGCGAGGGGCGGGGAGTTTGGAGAGAGATAACATGGGGAGAATTGGTAGATATAGGTGACGGGGGGTTGGAGGCAGCAAACCACCTTGCCATGCATGTACCTATGCAACAATCCTGCATGATCTGCACATGTACCCCAGAACCTAAAGTACAATAAACAAAAAAAACCTTATTGTTCAAACTCTAGAGTGACATAGTTCAGAGAAGTAGACATCATGATAAAATGTAAAGATAAAAGTATAAAGAGCAATGAGATATATAAATATAAATGCAAATTAATGATTAGTGTGTGTGCGTGTGTGTGTATATAGATATATAAACATGCACACTATAATATATATATATATAATTCATCTAATAAGGACATATTTTCCTTTGCATTTATTTTAGAACAGATTTATTAATTTTGAAATCATCGAGAGCAACATACACACACACACACACACACACAGTAAATCAGCTTTTGTCGAGTATATATATGCTCCTGCAAAACTACCTTTAAATCATTATACACATGGAGATATATCTAGAAAATAAAATCTAAATTATCAAGAGCAGACATCTTGCTGCACAAAATGATTGTTAAAAGAAAAGCTTCAGGCAAATTAAATGTAGCAAAGTTTATTTGAGCAAAGAACAATTTATCCATCGGGCATCATTCAGTACCAGAAGTGGTTCAGTGAGTTCTGCTCCTCGACTTGAGCAGTATTTACAGAGGGAACATAGAAGCAAAGTACAGAAATAACTTGATTGGTTACAGCTAGGCATCTGCTTTATTTGGACATTGTCTAATCAGTTGGCAGCTTGTGATGGGCTGAAGCTCAGCCTCTTGTGATTGGCTAAGATTCCATTGTTTGCTATACTCCTCGTTCGGTTTTCAGTTTGTTTACAGACTAAGTTAGGTTACAGTTTGTTACCTAGGAACTCAAAGTAGGAAAATAGCCTCAGGCCAATGACTGCTTATTTAATATAACAGGCCTGCTTATTTAATATAACAGGGTGAAAGGAAGATACAAGAAAACTCATCTAATAAGGACATATTTTTCCATTGCATTTATTTTTAAGACAAATTTACTAATTTTGAAATCATCAAGAGTAACTGACAAACAATTTTTGTGATTTTGTGATAGATTCTGGGTTAGGAATTTCATCACAAAAATGTGGTGTAAATATATTTCTGGGTATGAAAAGATAATACACACAGAGTATTTATGTCCCACCGCATATATGGGGATGTGTGTGTGCATACATTATGCACACACACACACCCCTATAGCTTTCTTGACATCAGTGGTCAGTGACCTCCAATTTCTAAGTTTTCTTCAGTGAAAAATGTTTGGAAAAATAAATCAATACTTACTAAATGGTTTCTTTTTTCACAAATGCTGAAAGAATGTAAAGTGCAATCATGATGAAATCTCCTTACTCAGGAATTCTCTTCCTTATTGTGTCACAGATGACTATGATAGTGACCCTGCTCTGCACTCGCTGAAACTAAAGCTCCTGTCACTGCACTAAGACACTTAGTTTATGCCTCCCCTCCCTTACACACTCTGCTGAGGGGGCTAGTGGCTATTACAGGGTTGGGGTCACAGCAAAGATGGCACAAACGTAATTTTAATTGAGATAGTGAAATATTTTTTGTAGTCTGAAACTAAATGAATTATACATAAGAAAAGTCACGATCAATACCCTACTCAGCAATAATCACCATGTGCCTGGTTCCTGAGAAGTTGTAGTGTGCAGAGACAAGCTCAGTTGTGCAGGGAAAAGCTTGTGGAAGAGCCAAGGGACATATATAAAGTCACCAACCTGCTTCTGTGTGAATAAAACTTGTTATGTGATCTCCTTCCATCTTTGTGAAACCTTTCGCAATCGGTATTACCACTGTTCTACCTACAAGAAGGGGAAAAGTTAGAGCTGATTAATAACTTGCCATAGGGCACAATACTAGGAGAGACAGTGAGAGAGAGAAAGAGAGAGAGAGAGAGAGAGAGAGAGGGGAGAGAGAGGGAGGGAGAGAGAGAGAAAGAGAGAGAGGAGAGAGAGGGAGGGGGAGAGAGAGAGAGAGAGAGAGAGAGAGAGAGAGAGAGAGATGGGGGGGAGAGAGAAAAAAAGCAGAGAGAGGAGAGACTTAAATACTGGAGTCATCCTAAAGTCCAACCTGTTTTGTACTGTCTCCTGGAGCTGCCACTGCTGGGGCTGCCCTTTAACACTGATCAATCCAGAGACTGGAGTTCTAAGACCTCCAGGCATTCTTCATTAACTCTTAAGACATGAAACCATATTACTTCTTTATTCATAAAAATGTATTATAATTAAAAAATAAATGGCTTGCAAGAAAAGTAGAAGATATATGAAAAAAATTTGGAAGACAGCTTGGCAAATACATCTCAGATGAGAGATTGACATCGTTGATACACAAATAACTTTACAGAAGAATAAGAAAATGATGTCAACCTGGAATTCTCATGAAGAGCAGCAAATATGCCAAATAAAATGCCATGAAAATGTTCCAAGTTACATTAACTACAGAAGTTGTAATGCAAAACTTGAGATAACGTATTAAATGAAAAGATAAATTTTCAGAGTGCAAAGGCTGGGACACCGAATAGACTTTTCTTTTTTCCTATGGGAAGGGTGTTAGGAAACAGGTTCTTCTAGTGTATTGTGGGTTTTCATGTGAAACTTTTATAATTTTTAGTTTCACTTGGCAGAATCCATTAAAGTTTAAGATGTTTATGCCATTTGTATGAAATGTAAAATGTTTATGCCCTTGGTGTAGAGAAAGCCCCAGGGAGCTGATGGGGGCCCAGCATAATATGGGCCCCTTTTGAATTTCTCCTTATGGTCAATATCCCTGCCCCTCCCCTCCTCAACCTATTGACCCTGCTGCTAAGGGTTAGGGGTTAAACATTTTTCCAGTGTGCTGATGAGAAATTCTGTGTGGAAGTCCCCACACAGAGGCTGATCCTCAGACATGCCAACATGACTCCATACTTGTGTATTCCTTTACATCAGAGCCTCTGGCCTCACAAACCTCTTCCCCGGTGATTTTTCTGAATTTGCAGTTTACTCCACACTTAGGGCCCCAGTGGAGTTTGTAGCCAGCAATGGCTGCAGCCTTGTCTCCTTGTGTGCAAACTGACTCTGCTCTGAACTCGCTGAAACTAAAGCTCCTGGTGTCACTGCACTAAGATGCTTAGTTTATGCCTCCCCTGAAGACACACAAAGTCACAGATAGAGAGGCCATGAGAGACAAGGGAGTTCATGCTTGGTGAAGATGGAGTTGTATTAATCGTGGTCCATATACGTGTTGGAGGGCCCTAATCGTCATACATTTCACAGATCACAGCCTGTATGGGGTGGTGGGTACTAACACTCACCCTGTGCCACATAGAGCTGTAAAGAAGAGTTTGGGGCTCAGGAGAGAAGAGTGGGCTGAGAAATCAGGCTAGTGCTAGCACTTTAGACTATGGCCTGACACTTTAGATGATGAGGTTTGTTAAAGCTGTTAACATTTCCAAATGCTCTACCTTGAATTCTGGAAAGAGTGAGCCACTGGCTCTTCTGCCTGAAGATGCAGGTGCCATTTGATTGTGAAAAATTGAAGGGAATTTAGCTGACAGAGTTACCATAAAACCTTTCAGGCAAAGATCTGTCTGAATACTTAGGGAATTGAAACAAACAACTAACAGAAACATAGTTCAGATTTACTCTGACTTTGAAATATGTGACCTATGTTCCTTGCCACGTAGGCCCCGCCAAAAGCTGCTTGAGCGTCCTTACAACATGGCAGCTAAAGCCCCCAGAACAGGGGATGAGCGAGAGCGGGAGTGGCGGGCCATAGCCGGTCTCTAAAGTTGCACACTGTCGTTTCTACTCGTTTTTCTACATTTATCCCCACTTCCTAAGAGCAATCCAATCCAGAGCAAAGCTTGACTTCCTTGAGCCCTCCACAAAAATCAGTTAACACAAGCCGAAATCCTAAAATAAGTCATCTCTAGCACCCTCTTATTGGGAGACCCCCAAGGGTCTCCCTGGTTTACATTCTTCCTCACTGCAATGAGTCAAAAGCCCAAGTATGTTTGGCTCCAGGTGTGCTCCTGGTGATCTTTTGCCTAGAGAACACCTGCCGGTGGCATGGTCCAGAACTGGCTGGCCACCCAGGAGTGGCAATGCAGAGCTTCCTAAGCCTCGTCACTCCTTGTTTCCACAGTATCTGGGCTCCACGCTGGTCAAAAAATTCTGTGAGGGACAACATCCACTGTAGATGCCTGAACCAAGCTGTGGGTAGATTATCTGTGGAACGGTGAGGAGTGTGAGGTGTAAGTAAGGGCTGATTAGGACGCAGGGCAGCAAATGGCAGCCACAGCCAGGAGGCTCCAGCTACAGCTTCTCTGCTCATTTCCCCAGGGCCTGGCGCACTCTGCTTAGGGATATGGTGGCAGGGAGGCTGAGACTATGGAATTTGTGAGGGCTTAGCTCTGGGAGGAGGCATTATTCCCTGTATGTTGCTTCTCTTCCTGCCCATCATGTACGAATGCATCAGGCTCATAAACACCTCCAACAAGGGGTGCTTCTCACAAGGAGCCTCTGTGGGAATGAGCCCAGAAGCAGCTATAGGAACTCCGGAGGAGAGTAGCCTTCAGGTCCTTTTCCATCCCTCATCTCCAACTAACTTTTGTGCCTTCCCTCAGAATACCCCTGGGTCCTCTGTATTATTCTGCACTCCGAACAGCTTGTCCCAGAACTTGTCTCTGAACTGACCCCCTTACCCCTGGGGTTCCTGCTAATAACTCCTGCCCTCAGCCCTAGTGCATAATTGCTGCTGATCTTTGCAAATATGGATTCCATTTGTCCTAGCAGTCTGCTCGTGAGGCTTTAATGGCATCATTCCCTTAATGATCTCAGAATTCCCCTCCATGCAGCACTCCTTATGATCTCACCCTCCTGTAACTCCCATGTTAAACAAAGCCAGTGGTTGGATATAAACCCTTCACCCCTTCAGTGGCCACATCCAAGAGCAGGAACTTCAAACTTGGATCACGCAAGGTTAGACACTGTTCCTCAATCCCATCAAAACAGACTAAAGTGGGAAGAAGTGGTGTCTGGGTGTTCTTAGCACCCTAACCTGCATCAAGGAAAGGTGGTGATTTAACGGTGGGAGGGCACACTTTCTAAGGGTTGAGGAGGGAGGTGATAAAGGCATGCCCTTAGGAAAACCAATAGTCAGGGAATCCCAGGACACTGCTTGCCCCCCAGGAGAATGTCACTGTTGAGCAGGGCATCTGCAGGCTGGACTCATCACCAGCACTCTGCCAGCACCTTGTTGGCACTTAGCAATTGCTTGGTGTGAACATGAAGTCTTAGCTATCATTCAGTCTGTATCACTGTAATCCGCAGTGTATTCGTTTGCTAGGAGTGCCATATAACAAAGTAGCACAGACTGGATGCCTTACACAACAGAAACTAATTTTCTCACAGTTCCAGAGGCCAGAATTCCAAGATCACGGTACAGGTGGGTTTGGTTTCTTCCGAGGCCTCTCACCTTCACTTGCAGACGGCTGCCTGCCGTTTTGCCACCTCTTCACATGGTAGTCCCTGTGTGTGGGTGCATCCCTACCATCTCTAACATTGTATGTCCTAACTGCCTCTTTTTACAAGGACAACAGGTAGATTGGATGAAAGCACACACTAATGGCCTCCTTTTAACCAAACTACCTTGTTAAATGTCCCACCTTCAAATACAGCCACATCGTGAAGCACTGGGGGTTACGCTTTCAATGTATGAATTTTGGCGGACCACGATTCAGTAAGTAACAATCGGTGACATTAAAGCACAAAGCAAGGAAGGGGCTTGCCCACCATTTCTGTGGCAGGTTTGACAGCTTCTAGACCGTTGTCTCCTAGGTCAGGCAAGGCCTGGATTTTGCCCAACCTTCCTCCTTTGTCAACACGGACGCCCTATTTACCAAACCTTCAGTCCGATACTTTATGTGGCATCCTTCCAATTTTCTTCTTTGGGGTACCTGTGCTCTCCCAGGCAATAGATTTTCTTTCCTCAAGTTTCTGCTCCAGTTTGTTTGTGGATGCCACTGACCTCTGAAGAGGGAGCACATCCTTACATACACTGTCCAGAGTGAGATGGAAGAGCGATAATGACAGAGCCCATGAAGTGAGGATGCTGTCTGTTTACAGGTTGAATTGTGCCCCCAACAACCTTTTGTATGTTGAAGAGCTAGCCTTCAGTACCTCAGAATGTTACTTTACTAGAAAATAGAGTTGTTGCAGTTGTAATTAATTAAGATGAGGTCATACTGGTGTCCGTATAAAAGGGGAGAAATTTGTACAAGACATGCACAAAGTGAAAATAATGTGAACAGACATCGGGAGAACACAGCCATCTCTAAGCCAAGAAGAGAGGTCTGGAACAGACCGTTCCTTCACAGCTCTCAGAAGGAATCAGTGCTGCTGACACCTTGATTTCAGATGTCTAGCCTCCACAACTGTGAGAAAACACGTGTTTGCTGTTTAAGCCACACAGTTTGTACACTTTATCACGGAAGCCCCAGCAAACCAATCCACCTTGTAATCCACCTTTCACAGAGCTCCCTGCTCTCCTCTCGGTAACTAGGGTGCATGTTGCTGATCAGTGTCAGGGAAAATGGTGTTTTCCAAAAGATCTGTGGCTCTGGAACCCAGACAACTCTTGGCACTCCCAACATCATTGGGACCTTATGTGTGTCCCAAACTTACCACCTGCCTGATGGCAGTGGGGTGTTTAGGAGTGGAGGCTCTGGTTACAGACTGCCTCCATTTGATTCTGGGTTCAGTCACTCACTAGCTGCATGATCTTGTACAACTTTCACTGTGCCTAATTCCTCAGCTGTAAAAACTGGCATCTAATGCAACCGATCTCAAGGGCTTCTTTTGAAGACTAAATGGGGCAATTTAATTACAGACGGTGTAACTGTAGCTCACATTGCCAGTGTAATGATCTCTCTGGTCCAGATTATGCCTGTGCCTGCACTCTGCATAGGGCCATGGTGACACAGGACAGGCATCAGAAAGGGAAGAAACAGCCTCTAAACCCCCAAATTACTTCGGTGGTGGTGTGTTTCCTCCCAAGATCTGACTCAGGAGACCATCCTGACCTTGGGACAGGCATATAAGGTGGCCAATCAGCTAGCCCTAAAGGCCCAGAAGCCAGGCGGATGGAAGATTCTGCAGCTGGGAAATCGAAACAAAACCTTCCAAACCACTCTTTAAGCCTCAAGTTGGCATGAGGAAATTGGCAAGACATAGATTCCAGTCACCAAGGCTCTCTACCTCCTCTCTAGCCTTGGGATTTGAGGTCCTTACATGGTACCGCATGCAGAGAGATCTTCCTACACTTCTAGAGACTTTGCCTCTCAGAAAAAAAACTTCCTTCTTAACTACTTTCTGTGCTGCCAAGGTCTTCGCCTTGGGAGGGCAACCCGCCACTTTAGCACCAGGTAGACAGTGGTCAGCCACAGTGCATTGCTTTGCTAACCTCCCTTGCTGGACTTATCCCTGGGTTAAGCCACTGTGAGGCCACAAGGAGTGGCTCACAGGGGAGCTTCTGGTAATGTAGATTAGTAACCACTGGGGGTTGGGGCAGGAATCTGACGGCTGATAGGTACAGGATTTCTTTTTAGGATGATGGAAATGTTATCAAAATAGATTATGGGGAACATCGCACAACACAGTGAGTGCACTGAAAAAAAAAACTGAATTGTACCTTTTAAAACAGGAAACTTTTTGTTGTGTGAATTCTGTCTCAATAAAGAATGTGGCAGAAGGGAGGGATTCGTGCAGCAAAGAAAGCCTTTATTGTCTTAGAGAGTACCTAAATTATCACAGAAATATGGGTGATAAAGGCACTGCTGCTGAGGGCTCAGAAAGAAGTAAGAAACATGTTTTTGGAACTGGAAGGCAGGGCATTCTTTGTCACATAGTGGCGGAAAGCTCAGCACAATTGTGCCTTACGTGTGTGTGGAAAGCAGAACTTGTAAGGGATGAACCTGAGTATTTATTTGAGTAGATTTTTCCAGTAACATGTTAAAGCTGTGGCCTGGTTTCTTAGTGGTGCCTATAGTATAACACAAGAATAAGGAGAGAAATTGAGGGATGAGATCTATTAAGCAAAAAGGATCCAAGACTTTAAGATGTGGGAAATTCTCAGCCTATTCAGACTGCACAAAATGCTAAAATTAGGAGATTTACTCTCAGGAAAACGTGCACTAAGGAGAAAGCCAAGGATATGGCTGGAGAATCTTTTGCAAGAGCTTTGAAAGAACAAAAAGATCAGAATATTTACAGGACTAAATGAAATTATGCATGTGACTCGTGGATCCCCTCGATCATCTCAACGGAATCCAGGAATATAGATCAGATTATCCAGGAAAGATCTGTGAAGGATCCTCTTGTCCAGTGGAGAGAATCCTTAACACATGAGATTTTTAAAGAATGCCATGCCAGCAGAAACACTGCCACCTTGAACTAAAGTGACGGAGGATGAAATAAAAGAAGGCTGTTGGACTTTCAGAATTCTACAGGCAAGAAACAGGCCGATAAAAGTACTCTGCTGCAAACATGTATTACTCTTTAAAACAAAAAGATGACTCTGAGGACAGAAGCTGGCTCTGTCCACTTAAAGGGTGGAGCCTCAGGCATAGAGGGCAGAGCCTCTAGCCACAGAGGAATATTCCCAGGCCTTGAAACCGAAGGGAGTTTACCTGATTAGATTTCAAGTTGGCCTGGGGCTGGCAACTTTTTGCTTGCTTTCAGTTTTTCCCATTGGGAGAGTGACTGCCTGTAACTATTATCTTATGTCCGAGACACCACTATAATCAAAAAGAGGTAACTTCTTTTTCTAGTTCGCACGGCCACCGATGAAGAGAAATTTTGCTTCATGAAGGATCGTACCCAGACTCTGTCTCATACCTAGCTTAGATTATTTACAGATGAGATTTTCAACTCGAGTTGGTGAGTCATGTGTTAAGACTTCTGGGGATATTTGAGGTGAGGCAAACATAATGTGCATGTAGAATGAACATGAATTTTGGGGAAGTAGAGAGGAGACTGTGTTAAGCTAAATAATGGCCTCCAAAGATATCCATGTTGCAGTCTCTGGAACCTCTGACTGTCACCTCATATGGCAAAAGGGACTTTACAAATGCGACTAAGCATCTTGAGGTGGGGGGATTATCCTGCCAGGCCCTAAGTGTAAGAATGTTTCCTCATTAAGAGGGAAGGAGAGGGACATTTCACATAGAAGGAGGCAATGTGATGACTGACACAAGGTGCTATAATGCTGGTTTGGATGACAAAGGAATGGGAGCTCTGGAAGCTCCAGGGAAGAATCCATTGCCTTGCCAAGGAGTAAAGAACACAGCTCCATAAGCTAAAAAGGGGGAAGCAATGGATTGTCCCTTGGAACTTACAGAGGGAGCCCGGCCCTACTGACTCCCTGATTTTGACCCACTGAAACTGGTTTTGGTCTTCTGACACTCAAGACTGTAAGAGAATAAATGCATGTTACTTGAAGCCACAAAGCTCAGGGAGTAATTTGTTATAGCATCCGTAAGAAAAGAAGAAAATAATACAGGAACCTTTAAATATCGTCTAGTCCAGTGGTTTTGAAACAGTCCCCAAAACTCCTTCTTCCAGTTCTACTTCAACTCAAGCTGCCTAGCTTTGATCTCTCTTATCTGTGGCCTTCTGAAAAGATTGCATTTTTTTGAAAACGACTCTATAGAATTGAACAACAAAGTCAGTAATTTAGTCAGGTATAGAATGCTATAGATGAAGACAAAGAAAAAGCCCAAGAAAGTGAAATGATTTTCCCTTACTGACTCAAAGAAGACCAGATAAATAAATACATAAACAAACAAACAAACACAGGTTATTACCCTCATTTAGAGCATTTTCTACCACATTGTTCTAGGATTGGAAAAGTAGATTCAAGATAAATTGTCAAGGAATAAATGAAAGAACATATGTAGAATGCTTAAAAGATTGCCTGGTGCACACATACTCACAAAAATTAGTTCTAATTGTAATATGTACTTGCATATGCACAGAATATCTCTACAAGTATACACAAAAATCTGGTAATAGTTTCCACTCAGTAGGAGAAATGAGATACAAAGGTGGGAAAGAAACTGAATTATCTCTGTGCTGTATGTCATTTTTAACCACGTGCATGTTCCATCTATCTATCTAACTGTCCATCCACCCATCCCCAAAGGGTGAACAGAATTGAGTGGAGCTATCGTTCCTTGCTGAGGACCAGGTTTCCCACTTCCTCCATGTGGAAGCACAAGAGAACCAATAAACTCAAAATCGCTAAGAAACCAAGACAAATCAGATTGTAATTATAAAGTATAAAGCAAAGCTTCACTGCAGCCCAAAGTCATCTCCACAGGGATCCCTTCAGAACACATTTGTCTGCAAGATAATCTGCCTTCCAGATTATTTTTTTAATTGTATTTTTAAAAAATTGTTTTTAAATTGTATTTAAAAAAATTTTTTTTAAATTTTTTTTTAAAAAAATTGTATTACTATTGTCCAGTCGGATTAGAAAA
The DNA here is from genome assembly GCA_963574635.1 of Cheracebus regulus. NCBI lineage: Eukaryota > Metazoa > Chordata > Mammalia > Primates > Pitheciidae > Cheracebus > Cheracebus regulus. The sequence goes on from CAUYQU010036168.1 coordinate 26,125, forward strand.
TTTAACTAGGCAAGCATCACTGCCAACTTATTAAATATGAAACTTTCATCTGCCATGTTCTCTGTCCTGAGACTATCTAGTCACAAGATTAGAACACCTGAATGACCCCTTCCGCAGCTTTCCTGTGTGCCTCATCTCCAGCCAAGGTAAAAATAGCACCCTGTTTATCCAGCTATGCCGCCCGTCTAGTATCCACCCTCTAGGAAATCAATTAGGTGGTTCCCCTGGGACTCATGGAACTCCAATCTCATCTGTTAATTTTCTTGGACTGAGTAAATTGCACTGAGCTCCTTCCTCCCCCAAAATAATGCAGACACTGTTTTTTTTGGTTTTTTTTTTCACCCAGTTTGGGTCTATCCCGTAAGTAAGTTGCTATATTCCCCTGTCCATTCTAAATCCAAAGCTAGTCCAGATCGAAACCTGATTTTTTTTCCCCTAATTTTCTAGATTGCTGCTTGTCTGCTGCACTTGGCCTGAGAATGATGGGATAAACTGCTACACTCTCTAAAAACAAGCCCAAGTCCTCGTGGACCAATAACATTTATCATTTGTGATGCTAAGTCAGCTGATATTCATAACCTGGCAGTTGGCGTCCCAGACTAGGAGCGGGGAAAAAGCATGGCGGCTGCCCCACTCTTGAATACTCACATCGATTCTGTCAAGAAGAATGAGATGTTCTAAGCCTAGAGATGTGGAAAGAGAAGATTCATTCAGCTATAGAAATAGGACCAGGGGTGAACTTGATATGACACTCACTGACCTAATTGCTTGGGTTTGCTGTCATTATCAGAGACTCCAAGCCACACTCCTAGAATCACTGGAAGGAAAGAGAAGTCCCATGGACGCTGAGACCTGTCCTTAGCTGAATGCTTGTTGTCAGACAATATCAACTTTCATCCAATCCCCAGTTTTCATACTGCTTCAAACCACACACTAGAACAGTAGTTGGGAACTCTTACGATTGCTGTATCCTTGAAAATTATAAGGAAATGTGGTGCTATAAATGGGAGTTCTATGTCTTCTCTTCATCTGGAATTCAGTGAATTTCTGACTTCCAGAAGTCCTTATATTCATTCTCCGGATAATCCCACAAAGAGTTTTCCCAGCCCTCAAGGGCATGATTTCTCACTGGAGAAAACAATGCTGGTAGCTGTAGGGTAATGAGTTACTCCTCTCCCCCACCAGACTACCTAAGGCTGTGTGTCTGCTGCCTGAACTCTGAAGGCCAGGTGGTGATCCAAGGCCATGCACGCTGCCCAGCTGAGGAGACGATGTGTCCCTGAAAACCAAAACATCCCGGAGGGTACCGGGAAACAGACCAAGAAAAAGAGTCTCATTGCATATGGAAGGCAAAGAGCCAGAAAATTCGCTTAAAAGCTGCTTGCAGGTGAGTGGCAGTGCAGCTCCCCAGAGCTGTCCTGCCGCCACCCAGGAATGCCCTATACGTAAGTCCCAATCAATTCATCTGCTTATCAAGCTGGACTTGTCCAGGTCACTCTTTGGTCTTTTAGCTCCTTCCCATGTTTTTGGGGCGGCGGAGTGGGGGGGCATTATTGTATACAGTCCCAGGTTTTTCCCTTATCGGTACCTGATGCCCTGATTCTGGCTCAGGCCAGAATACCGAAGAGTGATCAGCCGGCAAAGGGAAAGCGGAGGGCCCACTAGATTCTCACTCAGCTAGTTAGGGGATGAGGGTGCAAAACCAGGCGTCAGCTAGAGCACAGGAGGAACTGAAATTTACTTGCAGCTCAGAAGTTTATTAGTCAAGGGGATTGGGCCAGATGGTGTTTATATGCTTGACTCCTGCATCCCAGTGTCCTGGCTGTAACGAGGAAGAGGGCTGATTGTTTGACTAGCTGCAGGTGATGTCATAGCAGAACCATGCTGACCTGTCTCTCCTGGGTCCCCTTTGCCATGGCTGGGGTCCAGCACTACCAGATAGGCTCCACATCTGTTTCTTGTGCTTGAGCTGGAGGGATGATGTTTTTTAGGATCTCAGCATAGTATGGGCTAAATACCTGCTGATTATGACGCATCAGACTGACAAACTTCCAGCCCAGTTCTGCCAACTCTCTTTCAAGGAGAATGAGGCCTCTAGGAAAGTGTAGCAGAGACTCCTTCATACCATGCAGCAAACAGAATTTGAGAAACAAACAGAGCCGCTGATCTATGAGCAGGGGGAAAACAGTGAAAAGAGGAACAAAGAAGGTTGAGAAGAACCTCACAATGCCTTTGCACTATCTGCTCACCAGAGTTTTATGTTAACTGAGTTATTCGCTGACCTCTTCGCTCATTTGGGTAAACCATATACATGAGCTTTTTGCTTGTTTGGGGGCACGGAATGCCATCAGGCTCCTAAAGGACACTGTGTGATCAAAAGACGCTGAGCTAGTAAATTTCTGGCGGTTCTTAAGATTACTTTATATAGCTGTACATGGGATCCCAGTGCACGTTTAACTTAACAAGAGGACCGTAGGTCCAGTACCTGAAAGTAACAACACGTGTTGCAGCCAGTGCACCAAGTTCAGGCCCATACACCCAATCCAGACTATGATCAGATGCTAAACTTCAAAGCAGGTGGCCAAATTCACTGCTTCCATTCCAGCATGGAACATATCCTACACCCCGACTCAGCATCGCTTCCACGGAGAGGAGGAGGGGCTCACATGGTAGCTTAAAGCATAGGATAGAGAAAGGGCTTCTCCACATATCTCGGCTGACAGTTAGAAAATGACCAGGAATGACTCCGTGGGGTTAGTGCAACAGTATCCCACCCCTGTGAATCACAGAGCTTGGGTGCAGAGCCACCTTCAAACCACATACGCATTCCTGAAACTGAAGAAGGTCTATTAGAATTGTGCACATTATAGACGAGGAAACTAAAGCTAAAAAACTTTCCAAATGATCATGCCTTTTCATTTTTAAATGGTTAGGTAACTCACTTTCAGGGTAAGGTCTCCCTGCCCACCCCCCACGTTCTTGCCACTTTTCTGCACTACGACCATGGGGATTCTCACCAACGATGCTACTAATGCAGTTCTCTTTCTTGGCGATGTCCTGGAGTTGGCATAGAAGAGATGCTGTATTTTCACTGCTCGGAGTAGCGAGACCCACGTCCTTGAGGCCTTGATGGATTTCCTGAGACACCTGTTCACTCACACTCAGCCTAGCCTCTTTGGGCCTAGATAATGAAGGATAGAAGGCAGAGTGGGCCTGGCAGAGGGGCAAAGCCCAGAGAGCCTCATAACAGAAGCCAGATCTATCCCAGGAAGAATTCCGGCTCTCTGCCACCGGAAGACAGCATTAGCCACTGGGCAAGTGAAATATACTCATTGTTACCCACAAGGTACCACCTGATCCAAGCATACAGTACCATATGCCACTTCAAAGAAAACATAGTAAATTGGGCAAGGGTTCAGCACCATCCTTGGATCCACTCAGCGTTCTCCACTCCCATCAACTTTATTTAAATATTGTTTTAAGACCCTATTGGATATTTTTCGTGGTTTTTCTCCTACCCCACTGTTTAAATTGCAAATATATTGAGACGCCTTGACTTCCAACTCCTCCTTTTACCTGGTTACAGCATCCCTGCCCCTACATGCAGTGAATGGTCAATATCACTGACCAACTGATCAACTTCTGGTTACACATAGCACAAATCCGCTGTCATTCAATCAAGGACATAATGACTCACTTATAGCAAGCACGTAAGGAATACCTGTGGCAAACTGGCTTCCACACTCTCCTCTGGAAAAATAAGTTTTATTTTTTGTATCCCAAACCTCAATACAACTTATCAAGGACACTAAAATCCTTGCAGATGTTTCCCAAGGGACTTTGTGTGGTTCATGATGAAGAATAAGCAATAATAGCATTGACTATTAACATTACCTGCCTATGTCCCAAATACCACACATTTTCCTCTTTAACAACAGAGATCTGTGAATCTTACCTGGAGATAAATTCCTCAGTCAGGGCCTTGGTGATGCATTTCAGTCTATCCACAAATTCAGGTGAGCTGAATAAAACTTCACCAGAGAAACTTCTGGCCACTAGCAAGACTGAGGCCAGAATGGTTAACTGGTGCAACTGGAACGCCATTTCCTGGAACCGGATCCTGTCCATCAGCAGAGTCTGGTGTGGGAGTGAAGGACAGCCCATCAGAAGAGGAGGGTTCAAATGCAGGCACCGAATGCAACAGAATAAGGCAATGCCCCAACACACAACCCTACCTCAGGGAATTCTTTGTTTTCAGGATCCCAGCAGAGGAGATTGAGGTAGCCTTGGTATAGCACCGTTGTTGGACTGGGCGGCTCGGAGTTGTAAGCTGCCCGGTTTGGAAGTGAACACGCCGTGCTGCAGGAGAAGCCAGGTGAGTCAGGAGAACTCGGACATAGTGTAGTGATGTCTGTGGCTGCTGTGGTTAGCCATTTTGTGGTATAATTGAGGAGACCTACGACAGAGAAGGGAATATGCATCTTAAAATCCCAAGGCTTAAAGACAAAGGCTTTGAGACACACTCTTGGTCAATAAAGAAGTGTTTTTGTAGGTCTTTCTGTCTTAGAGAAACACTCCTTCTCCCTACCCCTTGTCCAAGGAAGAAACATTCTATTCAAAAAACAGAAAAGAGTATCTACTGCTATAGGAAGGCAGACCCAAGGTCAAATCTCCCCTCCCCTCTCCTGCCCTTAGATTTTAAACATACTGGGCCGCTTATCAAGGAGTTCCTGGAATTTAGCTTGTTCATACTGGATGGAATGCTCCTGAAGGTAGGGTCGAAAACTCTTGATGGTATAGTTCGCCGTGTCCATTTTCATTAGGCCCAGAACACAGAAGATGCCCCTGCCATAGGGAGAGACAGAACATTTACACTATTGAAGGAAATCTAGTGTGAAAAGGTGAAATCCAAGCAAGGAGCCATAAACGCAGGGTATCTGAGAGTTAGAAGAAGAGTTAAAAACAAACAACAGTCCTATTTCAACTTATAAATGATGCTACTGTGCACAGTGACCCAAGGCCATAGAGTGAGCTGATGGCAAAACTAAGGACAGCTATACCTCCTGACACTTTAACTACCGGATTAGAGCTCTTTCCCCTGCAGTCATTCTGTCACCTTGAAAAAAGGGTAGTCAGTGGAAGGAAATCACCAAGGCGTTAACAATTACTGTGTGGGTAGTTGGGATGTGGGTGACTGAATGTCTTAACTCATTCAGCAGATCATTTTACTTTTGCAGGTCCTGGTTCTTCTAGCTGTGAAACACGGATAATCCTCTGTCCTGTCCCCTCACAGGGTTTCAGTTGGGATGAACAGGAGAACATCTGGGAAAAGGCAATTTGCAATCTATAGGAGAAAGAATTACTGTACCTTAATGTCTTCACAATATCATGACAGAAAGGAGGCCCAACTCATCCGAAGATCATCAAAGGAACCCTGAGAGGCTATCCATAGAAAATAAAAGCCAATAATCCAGAAAGGAGAAAAGGTGCCAGTCAGGTGGTCAGTACACAAGAGCCAGATAAGACAGGGACTATATCACAGTATCTGGCTCAGAGTTCTCTGGCACAGTGTCTAAGGCAGATTTGGGGGACAGCACATCTAGACTCTCACCTCAGTAACCGCACTGGATCTGTTATGGTCTCTGGTTTCCGTACCGCTTCATCTTGAACTGGTGCACATAGCAGGGCCATCAAATTCAGAATGTAGTTAGAAAGATGAGGGACATCCAGGGCCCCATGTTCTGCTTCCTGCTTGAGAAGATCTGTGTCCAGAGCTGCTTCTATCTCGTTTCTTAGGCGGTTCTGCCATGGTAATAGCAGTGACAGCAAGATCTGCCCAACAAAGGAAATCAAAGGAGCCAAGTTCTGTTGAGAACCCCAAACCTTCTCCAGTGAACTACGCTCTTAGGTCAAAGCCATCCCAGGTTGTGTCTTCTGGGGGTCAGAAAACTGAGTCTCTAGGTTTCCTAGAGAGTATTCTTTCTTTCTGTTTAGAGGACAATTACCATTCAAGATTTCATTGGGATCAGTTATAGTAGTAGTCGTCATTATTTTTTAGGTAGAATGAGGTTAAAAAATATAAATAAAAACAAGAATGTGACTTTAAATGTGTGGGATACAAGAAATATGAAATACACACCACCACGAGGAGATGAGGTATTCTTAACAAAGGATAAGGACATTTTTAGATTGTTTTACTCCAAAGTGTGAGGATAAAATAGCAAATCTGGAATCTTTAAGGGTCACTTGAAATAGCCTTTTGACTCAAAAATGGAAGCTCCTTGTGGGCAAGGGCTTTCCTATTCATCTCTGCATTTCTGAAACACATAGACCATAGTGGAGTTTCAGTAAGAATTTGTTTAATTGGATTATATATTGTTACAGCAATCGCTCAATTGTCAAGTTTCATCTTATACAAATAAAATGGAAGCTGCCACATCCTATCTGTTTAAGTAATAGGCCACGTTAAAAAGTATGCTACTTAAGATACTAATAGCCATTGACAATCCAAGGTTTTGGGGTGCCCAGGAACTTCCCATCCACGAATGGGAGGGTGGTTACTCACCTCCTTAATTTCTTTTAGAAGTCTAAGAGCACAGGTAAAGTCAGGAGGAGTACTCAATAGCTGTTCTTTCAGATGGTTCCAAAAAGCATTGCACATGGCCTCTGTGAACCTGCCTTCCACACTGTAAGAAGGGTTAAATGAGCAGATTTCTCTTTACCTAGAGAACTGATACAGGATCATAATCTCCCAAACAGCACTCAAAATTATGAAAGACCATTAAGTTGACAGGCTAGGAGGACCTATGTTTAGCCTTGAGAAGGGCTGAATAAACTGAAGTTAGTCTCAGATGGAAAAGCACTGGCTACATTCTCTCAGAAGAGTAACTCATGGTTCCAGAGATGCTGTCTTCCTACAGCAGGAAGAACCATAAACTAGGAGTTGAGGCCCCAACTTCTAACCCTA